>JAAXNX010003470.1:0-10660 GCA_036491905.1 Folsomia manolachei
TCAGGTTACAAAATACACCCTTTGAGTAAACAAGAATGCAAAATAAAATTATTATTTCAGCCCGTTGCCCTTGATCGAACCACTTACAACTAATCTTAATCACATGTTGGTCACGGTGATTAAGGATTTACTCACAGAATATTCCTACGCCGCTAGTGTTGCTGGACTTCATTACGTGATTGCAGATTCAGTTTATGGGCTAGAGGTACAGGAAATGTAAGTTTTCAATGGTGCTTTGTATAAAACTTAATTTATTTGCAGATAATTGTGAACGGCTACGACCACAAGCTCGGACTGCTTTTGAACAAAGTTTTTGAAAAACTTCTAGAGTTGGAAGTGGATCCGAAGAGGTTTGAAGTACTAAAGGATTTTTATATTCGGTCATTGAAGAACTGGGAAGATGAACAACGTAAGGATTGCACTATAGTTGACAAATTTTATATATTCAGAGCATTACTGCTTCATTCGTCAAAAGTCATGGGTACTATTTAAATATTTTGAATATTTTTCCAGCATATTCTCATGCATCGTATTATTTAACGTATCTTCTTCGAGAAAAGCGGTGGTCCAATCAGGAGTTGCTAAACGCCATGGATGGTTTGTCTATAATTTTATTTACTTGATGAATATATATCTGTGAATTTAAACAATTTTGATTTCTTCGTATACATTTAGACGTGACTGTAGAAAAGCTGATAAGCTTTGCCAAGGATTTTATATCCAAGGTGAAAATCGAGTGGCTGATTCATGGCAACGTCAATTCTAATGTACTTGATTTGTACTACTTCTTATTCTTTTTATTCCATTGTAATCATTTTTGACTTGCCATTTTAGGATGCCTTAAGCATGGTGAATTATTGTGTGGACTTGTTTGAAAAGAAAGGAACTCAATCTTTAATTGCTTCACAAACGACAAGGCTCCGAGAAATAGAACTTTCACCAGGTACACAGATTGTTTCTGACTATCTTAATCAGGTTAATTAATCGTGTATCATATTGCTTTGCAGGTTCTGACTACATTTTTAAAGCAGAACACAAAACTCATTTGAGCTCATGTGCTGCAGGTGGGTTTACAAATACGATGTGAAATTAATTTTGTATAATGACATAATTATCTAATTTTTCCTCTAGTTCTTTTTCAAACTGGCAGATTCCACGTAGGCTGGATGTCGGTCACTTTGCACCAAAATCTGAATTCCTTGGGTTCCATGTGCTCGACGAACGCCAGTAAAAACTATATATCCTAACTGTTCCTTTGTTCGCAGGTGGGTTTACAAATACGATGTGAAATTAATTTTGTATAATGACATAATTATCATAATTATCTAATTTTTCCTCTAGTTCTTTTTCAAACTGGCCTTCAAGGTCATGAAAATGTTGTTGTGGAACTGTTAGAACATATTGGTAAGCTGTAACTTTTTTGTGTGTTTTTAAGAATGTCATTATGTATTTTTTTTATTGAAGACAGTATTATGTTATGCAATGATTAATTTCCAAAAGGTCGGCATAAAATTCCTTTTTTATTTTAGCAAATGAACCTTGTTTCAACCACCTGCGAACAAAGGAACAGTTAGGATATATAGTTTTTACTGGCGTTCGTCGAGCACATGGAACCCAAGGAATTCAGATTTTGGTGCAAAGTGACCGACATCCAGCCTACGTGGAATCACCGCATCGACAATTTCTTGAAACTCTTTCACGTAGTCATTTTTCATAAAATGATGTAATTTTTTGGTGGTTAAGTTTTACTGTAGAATATTTTATATAGGAAATGTTGACAACCATGACTCCAGAGGAATTCGTCCAGCATCGCACTGCTTTGGCAGTTCGGAAAGCTGAAAAGCCGAAAAAATTGATCGATCGGGCGAATTTGATCTGGTCAGAGATAACCGCACAGCAGTATAATTTTGAAAAGCAACAACTGGAGCTTGTGGAATTAGAAGCTGTAACATTAGATAATATCAAGCAGTTTTTTATGGTTTGTTATTTTGTATATAAGGGGGATGTGTCATATCTGAGACTGCACAATATATGCTTATTTATTTATCAAATTAAAACAGGAGCTCATGGCTTTGGATGCCGAGAAGAAGAAAAGACTTTCAATTCACGTCGTGTCTATGGCGGAAGGTGGAGCAGGACGTAAAGTCAATGAAGTTGACGCGGAAATTCCACCCCCGACTACCGAAAAAGTGAGTCGTGGTGACCAGGTCACTGGTTTATCAATGAATGGCGAGTTAATTGGGATGATTAATTTTTTCAGGAGGAAATTGTGGACGTTGCCAACTGGAAGCGACAACGAGGATTGTATCCCTGTGGAAAACCATTCATGTCCATTCCTAGTTCGTGTGGGGCCAGCGGACCCAAATCCAAGCTATAATGCTATTATTACATATGTGCGTACTTTTAAAATCTTTATGCAATGCGCCTTCTATGCACATTGAAATAATTAAAATTGTTAGTATCATTGAGAAGTTGATATAGTCCGTCATTTGTTACACTGCAACATTGTACTTTGACTATACTGACGAATGTATATTGATGATGCAAGTTTTTTGTCTGTTTCTGGTCAAATTATGGTGTCACTATTGGAAGATGAAAGTTTTTATTTGCCTAAATTTAAACTACATATAAATAAACTATTGAGATAATTTACACATGTAAAAAAGTGGATTCAATTGAATTCTTGGGATTTATTTCCAATAATGATACTTAAAACATGAAATATGCATTTTAAATTATTGCAGAAGAGTTTTGTCGAACATGATTTCGGAGAATTCTCCGTATTGAGTTTTCATTTTAACCAAAGTTGCAAGGTGACCTGCAATTTTCCTTATGCTCTGGTGCTGCTCCTCCAAGAAAACTCCGGTAAGAAGGTCAGAAGCCTGGAATGGTAAAAAGTCTCACAACCACTGCTCAAGCCATCCAAATCATAATTTACGTACATGATAATCGTTGTTGTCCGTGGGCCTAGCCTGGTCACTTCCTTCACAAACTCGAATAATGTCCACAAAGTTTTGTCGGACACTCCGTTCAATATCCATTGCCACCGACAGTGCTTGTTCGATCGAGTCCCATTTTAGTTTTGGGATCTATAATTACGATATGAATTGACAAGATTTTGGCATTTTTATACCTTATAGATGACATATACTCACCAGTGGTGGAATTGCACTACTTTTTACGGATAAGCCCCTCATGAGGACATACTCCATGAGCGCCTTGGCATGGGACCTTTCTTCGTTGGCCCCTTCCAAGAAGAAAGCTGCAACTCCTGGTCGGTAGTGACGATCCGTTGAAAAGTGGGCTCCCTGAAGTAAAACATTGTCAATTGTTAATAATCAAAGAATTTGTCTGAGATTTTTTTAAAAATGTAAAAAATTGCCATTGAAAGGTAAGTCATGGAAGCATTAAGCTCTCGATGGATTTGCTCTGTGACGCTCTTGTAGCAGTTGTCCTCCATATCTTGCCAAGTAGACTTTTCCAGAGAAAGACCTCCACCAACCTCACCTGAATATGAAATCAACAATTTATGAATCATTATACGCCAATAAGTGGACGTTAGAAACTTACAGTAGTTGGATTGGACGGAGGACTTTGCGAGGGCGAGAATTACCAATAAAACCACGAACCTCATTTTGTATTCGGTGGTGACAAATTGCTGAAATTTTATGAAAATAATCAGGTCTCAAAATACAGATTTAAATTTGATGGGCCGTGAGATGACATTAAGAGTACTTAAATGTCAGTAAGGCGTCATTTTGATTAACAATAATATACCTATTAATTGAGAACGCGTAAAAGTAAGTCGTTGAAGTTGCGACGTCCGGTAGCGTGCGTAGTTATTGTACAAACCTGTTGCAATTCATTTAGAAAATGGTGGAAAATTGTTATGGGCTTATCTCTCTTTGTCTACACTAAGCAAATGAGGAACGAACGTTAAGCAATAGTGATGCCCACTTGACTTACCTCCTTTGTCAATGTCCTCGTCACGTAGACTCGCTAGGGTTGCTTCTGGAATACAGATAGTTTGCTACGGTATCAGTTGAAAAAATGTTAGTGACAATGCTCTTTTGAGGAGAATAATATCTATGTGTAAATTGACCTTTGAAACTTGTGCTGGAAATAGTGCTGGAGTTTGATTTGGTGGACAGACAGTTATAGCGAAGTAAAAAACAAGCTTGTGTTATCAGGAGAATGCTCAATTGGTGATTACTCAACGATTCAATTGTAATTTAGACGGGAGCTTGTTGACTTGAATTGAACGCTATGCATGTGGACGTCCCATGTTCATTTGTGGATGGGTAAATTTATTAATTTGCTGACTGCAGTTGACTCCTATCAAACATGAATGGAATGATTTGTCTTTGAAATGACACCACAAATAAATCTATTATTCTCGTAATATGCTCTCATATCCAGCTTGTGTTTTATTCTGGAGTTCGTTTGATATGTACATATTTGCCACAAAGAGTTGAGTTGAGTTGTTTCAGTATCTTATCATTCTTGCAACTCTTTGCTCTTGGTCATCCAACGACCCAACCACCGAGGACTTGAACACTCCAATAATACATTACACAAGTCAGGATTAATAGTCAACTTTAATTCTGTTTTACAAGCATCGCAATAAGTTTGTTCATCATCGTATCCGCAGTACAGTCACCGTCTATACAAGATTATCACAGAGCCTTTGTTGGAAAATTACTAAGGTAGAGAAATTATTATTGGATTAATTTTGCAGGACTTGAAACATTGTTAACACCTCACATGGGACCCTGATTCCTTATTCCTTATTTTCAGAGACCAGAATAATGCTGAAGTTGCAATGCATGGTGTGGCTGTGCCTGGTATGGCCAGCTTTGGCACTTACCCCATGCTACGATACCATCCACGCTAGTTGTGGAAAGGAAGAGTTTTCCGGTGAGTGACGTATTTCTTCCAATGTGTCATTATTAAGTAAAACCGCACCCCTTTGAGACATAAATGAATTATATTCCTAAACAAAAGTCAAGTCTAATGAATGGAAACATAATTCTAAATGAGCATTTGTCTGCAATTTGAGATTGTGACATTATCTGACTGGGATATTATTCCAGATTATGATGCCACGTCCTGTACGGCGGAGTGGGGTGCATTTCCACGTCTGGGAAATGACACCAACCGACTTATTGCCCTTCACTTGAAACACTCTATGCAATATCTGCTCACTGTGAGTCGCATTAGATGACATTTCTATGCATATTTTAAAGTAATCATGTGCTGTAATTATTTACTGGTTGTAGGCAAATTACTTCAACGAATGGAATGTAAACCGACCTGGGTTTCAGGCATTCTTTTCTAAGCTTGCGGATGAAGAGTGGGACTCTGCCATTGCTATTACGACGCACATGATTAAACGTGGGGGTCGGCTGGATGAGAACTTCAAAATGGAGGTAGGTACAAAATTGTAGTCAACAAATTTCTGGGATGTGTTAACTGAATTTTGGATTTGCTTTTGTCAGTTGCCCAAAAACTTTGAAAACAGGCAAAACGAGCTTGAGGCGCTGGCCTGGGCGTTGGACGTTGAGAAGGAAATGGCTACTCAAACCCTTCACTTAGCCTACACGGCTAAGCATGTACCCAAGGAGTTGCAAAATTTCCCAAGAGATGCAGAGGTACACTCTATCATTGTAAAAATTATTACTTGAGCTCAAACACAATGATTATAACAAATGTGGAATTTGCAGTTTTCCGATTTTCTGGCTGAAAGACTCAACAAAATCACCGTTCTTCGTATCAAACATATGTCCAACTATGTCAACATCCTTGGCCAAATTATGGGGTCTGGAATTGACAAGGCGTTCGCAATATTTACATTCGATCATGAAATTCTTAAATAATTCATCAGTCAACAAGAGCATAAGATATAAGCGTTTGAACCTGTGAATAAAAATATCATACATAAAACTTGGACTTTTGTGATGTTTATTAATCGTATTGCCATATTTCTCACTTTATACTCTTCCGGATGAAAGAAGTAGATTGGTTACATAACATGTTATAGAAAATCATAAAACAATTTTCTGTTAAAGGGTAATATCATGACAATTAATATGAAAACAACAAATAACTTCTGACCCGTAAAGCAAACAGACTTTTTAACAAACTGAAACTAATAACTACTACCAGCCATCATCAAACATGACCGGTACTTATTAAATTAAACTGAAATTTAGATTTTTGCGTAGAATTTCGAATGGAAAAAATAAAATGCACTTAATTGGCATATTTAGCAACTCAAGTCAGCTCCAAAATTTTGATTGAACCTTGGCTATTGGCAGCTACAATGATTGGGGAGCCTTTTTTCCAGACTACGGATGATACGAATTCTCCAGCATCATCAGCTTTCGGTTTATCCAGCATATTCCGATGATTATCGAACTTGAAATGCAAAAGTGGACGCGATAAATATCTGTAGTAAATGTACAAAGAATTGTTTTCTGAGCCACATGCGATGTAATTTCCATCTGTGGCAAGGCCAACAAAGTTTTTTTCGTTGATATGGCCTGTGAAAGACCTAACACAGTCTGTTGAGGGGGTTTCTAAATTCCATAACTTCAAATGACTATCCGTGGATGCCGAAACAAGTTCTTCCTTCGAAGCGAACTTCACATAGCTCACAGCTTTTTTATGCCCTGAAAGGATTGCAAGAGGCTGGCGTGGATGTCGAAAATCGTAATAATGAATACAGTGATCAGCACATCCGAAGGCAACAACGAAACTGTTTTGAGGGCAAAACTTAACACAGCACACATTTGCTTTTGCTTCAATGGTAGCCACCGAGCGTTCTGTTTGAGTTGTCCAGAGCTTAACTTTAGAGTCGTCTGATCCGGATGCAAGCAGTCGGGGGTCACCATTACTCCAATCCACACTCCAAACCCGTTTTTCGTGTTCGTTTAATACCCTGAAATTGAAAAATAAGCAATGTCAGACAAAGTTTAGACTAATCTAAGGAATGTATACATCAGTCGCTAATTCATATATTTCATTTACCTAGTTTTAATGGCCGTCGCAGCATCCCAAAGGGTAACACAACCATCATAGTCCGAACTTGCAAGGCGATTCTTGTAGTAACTGCTCCATGCTACGCAGCTAATTTTGGCAGCACACTGTAGTTCTTGAGTTGGGCAATGGATATCAACTGTTGAGCCAATTACTGTTGCATACTCAAACAATTTGATTTTCTTCGTTACACCGGCAATTGCGAAAAACTCATTGTCTTTATCAAATTCAATACTGGAAACAATGTTGTTGTTGGACAGAGAATCCGCACTATAGGATAATGTGGCCAAAGGCTTTAGGGCACTGTAGCGTGAAATACGTGACAAAGTTTCTCCAAATCTGTCCAAGTCTTCGTAATCAAAGGAGTCACCAGAATCATTGGGAACAGTAGCATCATTACTTCTTATATCATGAAGTTCTGCCTTCCGAAGGTCCATGTAGATATCCATCAGCTCATCAAAATGGGAGTGCATCCTTTTTCTTCGGGCAGCCATTCCTTTGTCTTTGGTTTCAATGCAGGTGAGTACCTGAGTGTTAAACCCTTCAATTTCAGAGCTGGAACAACTCATAGCCATTGCTTCATCTGATGACTCGGATTCCAAATTTTTTATATTGTCTTTAATTTGGGAGGGACGAGAGTTAAACTGGGTCAGGTCCTGTTCAATCAAATGAACTTCCTTATCAATCCTATCCTTTTCCGCCTTCTTGACTTTGAGCAATTGACTCAGGAACTCTAGCAAAAGGGTTCGTTCATGGATCCTTGACTCTGCCGTAAGAACTTCCTTCTTCCTCTGCAGCAGCATTATCAAACTCTCAATCCCATTCAGGTTGAGTTCATTTACATTCATGTTTTGAAGGATTTCCGTGGGGTTCAAGTCGTTGAGCTTAACGGCTTCCACTAGATCAGTCTTAGAAGGCTTAGAGGACAAATGCTTGTTTACCAGTTGATTAGCAACATAATTCGGAACAAGGTTGTCTGGATGCTCGGCCGTTCCACATTGAGGACAGATTGGTTTTACAATCAGTGTTGATCTGATGCATACATTACAAAATGTATGGCCGCACTTGGTAATCATTGCTTCTTTCAAGACGCCGATACAAATAGGACAATTATACTCGGACATAGTTTGACCCCACGTCTCCTGTTTTCCGTTACAGACGAGGGTGTAAGGTCGTTTGTTACGATTTCTGGGGGCGCCTGGGCCACAACGGGTATAAGGAATTAACCCCGTAGTAGTGGTTGTGGGAGTCCCACTCTCCTCCACAGACGACGATGTCGGCTGGTTACTATTCATCTTCACCACCCGGGGACGGAGGCTTTTTTCAACTATTCCCTTCAACTATAATAATAACAAAAAAACCATGAGACCTCAATTTATAAGTTTACGATAAACAAGTAAAAGAAAGTGTTGGGTATTACCTGTCCTTCGACTCAAAATTCCACACTGAAGGAATGATTCAGGGGGTGGGGATGAGGGGAACACGCAGAGCTCAATTACTACAAATTAAAAAAAACAGTAATGCCTTCACTTTTACAATAATGTTGAGGATAGGTCGCGGTTTTTTTCTAGTTTGTCTCTTTCCACGGGAGATGACCTCCGTGTTTAAATAAAAAAATCATAATTTTACCTGTGCCTCCATGGGAAATGATAGTATTATTTTTAGAAAATGTCTTCCTTCAATTTGGGGGTATTGCTTAATAGTGTCTTTTATAATTTACTAGCTAATTGCTTGTTGTGAGCAACTCAAATTGAGAGTCTCAATGGTTGAGTCTCAATGGGTTTCGGAATGATTTACAGCAATTCACGTTTTTTTATTATACCCGCTTCAAAATAGAGTTCAGAGGTGTTTTGCTACCAACAACAAGTTGTGACGGTTTTTTTATGTTTTATTGAGGGTTTTTAATCAGAGGCACTAATTAGGAGAAAGTTATCCGACAACCGTGAAAATGCAAGTTCTGAGATTCAAATTTAGGCATAATTTCATTCAACAGAAGTGTTGAATGGATGCAGAACTAAATAACTTTTACGAAATTGATGTTTACATGTTATGCATTTTTAAAAAAAATATATGAAACACTTAATTTTACTACAAATTTCTTTCAATTGGAAGGTAGTTTGTTAGTTATTCATTTATTATTCCTATCATACAATATATCATGAATCCATGATGATAATGCCAGTGAAACATGGAAATGAGGAGGCTTAAAACAAGTCTAAAAACCATAATCTGTATTTTAACCTCACACATCCCTGTCAACCTTGGCCTTGTTAATCAAGTAAACAGTTAAGAAAGATTGTTTATTTTGTACTAAATTATTTCATCATGATATCCACAAAAATTGCAAAGTCAAAGTTACGCCTGGAAATTAAAAATCGTTTAAGTGCAATGACAATCCAAGAGAGAAAACGGCAGTCACATCTTATTACAGAAAAGGTATGTTACATTACGGATACACATTGATTGGAATTTCCAATTTGGAAATTGCAGCATGTATGTTTTAAACGCAACTCTAAGTGGAAACTATTAAACTAAAATACATTCGTTTACATCATGGAAGGAATGAATAACATGTATTTCTGAATTACATGAATCAGGTTCTGAATTCCTCTGAATACAAGAATAGTGGGAGGGTGTGCCTTTATCTCAGCATGCCGGATGAGGTTTGCACTTTAGCCATTCTTAAAGACGTTTTTGAGTCCGGAAAGACGTGTTTTGTCCCAAGGTTCAATTTATGAATGTGTTTCACTTTTCGGCATTTCAATAAACATATTTCTAAAAGGTACACAAGAACAGAAATGGAAATGTTGAGAATATTTTCCTATGATGATTTCAACTCCCTTCCTCTTACCAAATGGAATATCAAGCAACCCGAAACATCCAAGGGGCGGCCGGAAGCTTTGACATCCGGTGGGCAAAATATTATGACATATCAGCGTTTTGTCTTTATTTTCATGTATTGCTTCATTAAAACTATTTTTTAAAAAACAGGAGGATTGGACCTCATCCTAGTACCCGGATTGGCTTTCACCTTGTCTGGGTGTCGATTAGGTAAGTTTTAAAGTTCTCTTAATATACGCATAGGTCAGTTACTTTCTGGTTTTTTAATTTGCATTTGCAGGGCGTGGTAAGGGCTACTACGATTCCTACTTGGCAAAATGTAGCAGTGCTCCACAACGTGTGCCAATCACCATTGGTTTGGCATTCAATGAACAAATTGTTGATTGCATTCCAACCGATGACCATGACCATTCTCTTAATACCGTGTTTTCCGCGTCTTCATCAATTGCTTAGAATACACGGTGCCTTTATTTGAATTACCTGATACTACCTCATATATGTAACGTAACGGTCAAAATACAATCCTCGTTGTGCATACAGTAACGCAAATAAAAACTGAATGCGTATAAAACGCAATACTGTTGAACATGTCTTTGTTGTTCTCCAGAATAAATGTGTATGAATACCAAAATATATCACTACGCATTGTAACTTTTTATGTACAATTCGAACAATTTGGACTTTAATAAACTAGACCCTAATTTTCCATGTTTAGGGTTGAACGTACAGCACCTAAAGATTGGATTGGCTTAAAAAAATTCTCGCAATCCGTAAGTCAGAC
>JAAXNX010003471.1:0-10659 GCA_036491905.1 Folsomia manolachei
AGTGACTTTGAAAACGATTATCGGGTGACTATTGAAGGTTTGACTTTAGTTACTGTCATTGTGTGCAATGAGATATTGAGATTGTTTTAAATGACATGAAAATCGAATGAAATGAAATAAAATGACTGTTTCCAGGTTGTGACAAGGAAGGCAAGCCAGGTAATTAAAAAGTCATGACTCATAACAAGTAATATAACTGATGGAAGAGTAATAAATCAATTAATTTCAATCACAGTAATTTCCGTTCGTGTCGGAGGTAATCATGAATCTTTAATTAGTCCATAACTCGAGATCCGGTAATGTACCTTGACGTCATTTGTCCAACATTACAGATTGGAATTTAAGGCGTGCCATTCTATCCGGACAATCGAAGCGAATGACCCGATTTTTCGACAAATTATTCGAAGAAGCCTCCGTCATGGTAAGGACGATGAGGGACGCGGGTGAAAATGTCACTCAGCCCATCATGATTTTCGACATGGCCAGTTTCTCCCTGATTGAACAAGGTTGCATAAGATGTGAGAGGAAATTAACCCAGCCGGAAATGTTTTTAATTAAAAATATAATAATAATTTAATAATATTTTGGACGCAGGTCTTCCAATATATTTCCACATGTTAACCACATGTCAAGACCACTTCCCAGGGGTCGCACATAAACTGGTGGCAGTGAACAGTAAGTCATCCCAGCATATTTTGTGGTTGCATTTACAAACTCACTGTTATATAGCTCCACAAATTGCCATCCCGTTGTGGAATGTTGTAAAGAATGCTTTACCACAACGGATGAGAGATATTTTGTTTATTTACGGTAAGGACGGCGAAAATAATTGAAAATAAATGAAGTGAAAATGAATGATAATTTATTTCTAGGAAGGGATAGGAAGGAATGGACAAAGGCTCTTTTAGAAGAGATTGATGAGGTAAGTCATGCAAATTACACTGCAGTGACTGCATAGAAATCTTCCAATCATTAGTGTCATTTTCTTGTATAGAGCCAACTGACCGTGGATTTCGGTGGAAATAAGGAAGAAGGCAAGGATCTACATGATTTAAGGAGTTCCGGAAGTCTTTATAACTGGAAATGTTCAATATAAATATTTAAAGAAAATAAGGAACTCCATAAATGCAAATTAATCAAAAAAAGACCCCAGTTTGCCGTCATCCCTCTTTAAACAATTCATTTCATTTTTTGCATCTTTTTTTGCAAATAAACTCCAAAAATGCAATCATGAAATTACGAGCATTTTCTAACTTCCATGCAAAATACGAGACCCAGAATTCAAACCCTCCGCCATTCAACTTATACTCAAAATTTTGTCCAAAATAAAGATAGCCGCACTAACCCCTGGCCTCGGCCTATTTCCTTATCTCCTCCACCTCAATCCCCACCCCTATCTGACCCCATCCTCACCCAGGAATAGTCTCAATTGTCTCAAACATCCTACAAAATAAAAACTTGTCTCCCACAAACGGAGCATGCGACACGTGGACGCTCCTTGGAAATCTTTTCTTCCCAAAATTGATGGGTGTCTCTGTCCCCTGAGCCTCGAGTCGGGTGGGAATTTGGGAATCCTTCAACTTTCCCTTTCCGCCATTTTTCTAAAATAAATTCACTCGTGCTTTTTTGGAGGAGAATTGTTGCATAATTTTTGGAAATATTTCAAAATTTCAAGTTTCCTCTCTCCCAACAAAGGAACATGTCGTACAGGGATCATCGGTATGTTCTCTCTTTATTGAATAAACTCAGTCTGGCCTCCGCCTCGGTGGGTGGTGGTGGTGGCAGCGGAGTTTTGGGACGGTGGCGATTTGCTTCGAGTGGGTGTGCCACAGCTACTAGTCGCTCCTTTTGCACCCACCCACCTCGAGAGAGACGTGGGGTTGAGCAGAGGGCCTCCATTTCCGTGGAGGAAGACGGTGGTGGTGGGGAGGAGGAGGAGGAATTGTTCAGACGGGATAGCACACATACGGGCATGTAAGTGGGTGTGGTCGGTGTGAGTATTGAGGTGACACTGCCCAGCCCGCATCAAAATGTGCTAAAAGTCTGACCAAAGTTCTCCTCGTTATTTAATTAGGGTAACAAAATTAATTGGCGAATTGTAAAGATTTTGGGGAAATTCTTCTTGTTTTTTTTTACTTTTTCTTTTTTGGAGGCAGAATACTGACGGCACTTGTTTTGATGCGGTGCTTGGCTGTCCCAAATTATTTTATTTTATTTACTTCTTCATTTCTCTTATTTCTTGATAAGCTATGTGTGGAGCTGGACAAGTATTAATCAATGGAATTAACTGTTTGACATGGATTACAGAGGTGGTGGCGGCGGCGGTGGGGGTTCACGAGGGGGTAGTGATCGTTTTGGAAATAGCAGTGGAGGCTATGGAGGAGGTGGAGGAAGTAGTTACGGGGGTCCTAGTCGAGGGGGTGGATTTGGTGGAAATAGCTTCGGTGGAGGACGAAGTAAGGAACTTATGGCTGGACAAAATCTAAGAAAACCAAGATGGGAAAATGAAAGGCTGCAACATTTTGAAAAGAACTTTTATGTTCCCAGTCCCGTCGTCTTGAATCGGTAGGAAAGAGAGAGTAGATAGAGAAGTAAGGAAGGATTGACTAATATTTGAATTTAAATGTTGTCCAACAGACCAGCAAATGAGGTCCAACACTTTTTGGCTTCTAAACAAATTGCAATGCGAGGACGTGACATTCCCAGCCCGATCGTCGCTTTTGATGAAGGAGGCAAGTGAAAATTTTCAACTTTATTTAATTTTTAAATAACTACATATTACTTGCATAAAATTATATTATTCGGTTTGAAGACTAGGACTTTACAAAAAATTAACCTTTTTATCACAAATTACTCAGGCTAGACTATTATAAAAACAAAACTTTCTAAACAAAACTATTCTATCTTTTGGCGTGAGAAGGAATCCCGGATGCTCTTATGGGTACGATTAGACGAAATGGGTTTGAAAATCCGACTGAAATCCAGAGTGTTGGATGGCCTATCGCACTAAGTGGGAGGGATTTGGTTGGTATTGCACAAACTGGATCTGGAAAAACTCTTGCTGTGAGAATATAACACTGGCTTACCATTTTATGCAGTCCGGTTGATTTTAATTGTTATTTTTTTATTCAGTACATGTTACCAGCCATCATTCACATTAGTCATCAACCAAGGTACTTTACTCAAAAATTAAAATTGAATAATATCTGTACATTTGTTATGCATTGAATATATAACAAGGTTGGAACGAGGAGAGGGGGCAATTGCTCTTGTACTGGCTCCAACTCGGGAACTAGCACAACAAATCCAACAAGTTGCGATTGAATATGGAAATCCATGTCGTCTTCGAAGCACGTGCGTTTTTGGAGGAGCTCCGAAGGGAGGACAAGCTCGAGATTTGGAGAGAGGTGTGGAAATTCTTGTGGCTACTCCGGGACGACTGATTGATTTCTTGGAATCTGGCAAAACCAATTTAAAACGATGCACATATCTCGTGCTTGATGAAGCTGATCGTATGCTGGACATGGGATTTGAGCCTCAAATTCGAAAGATTGTGGAACAAGTTCGGGTGAGTACTTGACAAACCAAATTCAAATCTATATTGTTTAATTAGAATGAAGTTTCCTCTTTTCTTGGCATGCATGATTCATAATGGGTCATGCATGAATGCTTTTCAAGGAGGAATAGTAAGAGAATTGCGGTATTATGCCTTCGGTGTCTAATTCAAAAATCAATGAATAGATTCCATCCTCAAAATACTGAACAATCAATTTTGTAAATATTTTCGTGGTACAATCACCCAGAAATTCACCATCACTAACATATTTTTTGATTTTCTTTACGTTAACAGCCCGATCGTCAAACTCTGATGTGGTCTGCGACTTGGCCAAAGGAAGTTCGAGCTCTGGCTGAAGATTTCCTCAAGGATTACATTCAAATCAATGTAGGCGCAGCAACCTTATCTGCGAATCACAACATTCTCCAAATTATTGATGTTTGTCAGGAACATGAGAAGGAGAACAAGTATGTGACTTCATACTCGCATCGGTAAATCTTCAATGGCGCAAATTTAAAACTAAATGTGTTTAATTTTGATTTCAGACTTCGTATGCTGGTCGATGAAATTGGATTGGAGAAGGAAAATAAGACGATCGTTTTCGTTGAGACAAAGAAAAGGGTTGACGAGATTACTCGAACAATGCGAAAGAACGGGTAAGAATAATGTAACTGCTTTGTTTGAAAATTTCACAGACACCGCTTTTTGTTACTAAATTAATAATTGTACTTTTCGATTGGTGTAGTTGGCCGGCCATGTGCATTCATGGAGATAAATCGCAAGGAGAGCGCGATTGGGTTTTGAACGGTGAGTTTACTTATTTGAAATTGTAGAATTTTAATTTTCGATCTACTTTATCAATAATCTTAATTTATGAATTGTTTAGAATTCCGCACTGGACGAGCTCCAATCCTGGTTGCAACGGACGTAGCTGACTCGAGGATTAGGTGAGTGTTGCATAACATGAATTTGCAAGAAATATCATATTGCTTTGTGTAACCATTTCTTAGATCATGTTACAATTTCATATTAGCTGTAAAATTATGAATCATATTACAATTCATGAAAGAGTAATTTGGTGATTAGAGGGGAGCAAGAATTGGATTGAATTAAATTGTATTCCGCCAGCAGTATATTTTTCAGTTCAGATTTTGTGTCAGGTCTAAAAAAAATCACAACAGTAACAGCGTTTAATTTAAATCGGGAAAAAGTTTTGTATTTATTCGACGCCTGGCTTATTAACTCTTTTGATCCGAAACGCTAATTAGTAATTTGTTGTGATTTGGGTTGATTTATTGCAGAGGCACAGTGTGAAAGATGAAAACGGAATTGGAAGGAAATGCTGGTTGAATTTGGTTAAACAAAACATGTGCAACTTGTTTAAGGACAAGGCATGGCTATGGCACCGTAGAGAAATGAAATGTCGGCGGTGTCGATTGTGCTCATCATTCATTCATTCGTCTGTCTTCCTGGGCTAATCATGGTGCCTGGACGGACGGACCGGAGTCAGGAGATTACAATCTGGGCGGACGGACCTTGTTTCGTTTCGTTCGTTTGTCTGAATCTTCCTCGAGCACATCGACATCCCATCCAATCCACCAGACAGGGTTTCTTAACCTTAACCAAACAGCGGCATTCTCCATCCATTATGTTTATCTGTGCCTCTGAGACCTGATGTACTCTCTCCTCGAATCTTGCTCTAAATACAGTGTCACTCAATCAGTGTGTCATATCAAGGTAAGATATCTGATCTCATTCCATCTTCGCATTCAGAAACGCCCGTGTTCCGTCTAATTTTTGCTCTTTTATACTTCAACTCATTCTTCCAATTCCTTTGTCCCATCAGTATTATATTCCAAACCGTCCCTTTATAAGATAAAATATTCATTCTATGAATTTTGTGAAATGCCAGTAATGCGAAGTGGGTGAGACATTGACACTGTGGTCGAGTTTGAGATATTCATGAACCTGTCTTTTTTAGTTTTCCGTGTTGGTTGTAGGAATATATGACAATTTACTAATTTGTGTTTCTTGGCATGTTCTGATATCTAGATGTGGAAGATGTCAAGTTTGTCATTAACTACGACTATCCTAATGGAACTGAGGACTACGTTCACCGAATTGGACGAACAGGGCGTTCCCATAAAACTGGAACTGCGTACACTTTCTTTACCCCAAATAACGCCAAGCAAGCTCGAGAACTTGTGGAAGTACTCAAGGAAGCAAATCAGGTCGTCAATCCTAAACTATTTGAAATGATGGAGAACAATCGTGGATATGGCGGAGGATGTAAGTTTGTTTAGTCAATTACACATTTTCTTTTATTTGATTGAACGGTCAAAGATTCATATTTTTATATTTTAAACAATTTTCAGTCCGAAATAACAGTCGTTGGCGTCAAGTTGGAGGACAAGGCGGTGGAGGTGGACGTTTTGGAGGCGGTGGCGGTAGAGGGGGTGGATACGGGGGCTATTAAGTTTTTAAAATTTAGGTTCTCAAAATCTCGCTGAAATGTAATGAATTCATTAACTATTCCAATTTCGAGGAGTAATATTACATTTTTTCAAAATTTTGTGCTGCAAATGCCACAAGTTCAAGGTCTATTTAAATCACCGAATTCGGTCCAAAATAACTAAATGAATTATTCATTCACTCATGTAATCTCGCGTTCCGTTATAAATTAGGATTTTTATATTGTTCAATACTTAAGTTTATTTACGTTCAAGAGTTTGATTCTAATTTTTTATAGTTATTGTAAAACCGTCGTGTCCATTATCGATATACGCCACAATAATATTCCCACCTCTACATGAACTAGGCATGTAAAACAAGAATTGTAACGCTGCTGTTAGTATTTAATCTCTCCTTTCGTATAATTATCATTACTATTCTACTCTGTGGATGTATCCTAATTTTCAAAATTACTAGTTAAGAAACTTTGTAGACTTTTATTTGATTGTACTAGAAAGAGTTTTAATTCTCTTTACTGACATATTTCTATACATGTTACGTTCTATGTTTCAACTTTAGAAAATCCGTAATGAAATAAATTTCGGTTGAGAAATATTTAATCAAAATTAATCATTTATTTTGGCAACTCATAATTTCATGATTTCAAAAATTTTGTTCATGCAAACAAATCTCATTCTTCCGAGTTTGATTTGAATAAAAGTGGTGGCAGTCGGTCGTTTAATAATATTATTTCAAGAACGTAAAGTCAACAGGATCTTACAGATACAGGACACTGCATAATTTGAATAATTTGGAACCTCAAAATTATAAGAGTCCCACTGACCTCCACACTTATCGTCCAGCTGAAGGATGGAGGACGAAGCAAAGGAAGTTGCGTCGACATCTTCATCTGAGAACAAAGTGTCTCTCACCATTAAGAGAAGGATTTGGGGTGTTCGTGGCGTTCCTCGTTTCAAGTCTCCACTAATTTCAGCCTCTACTTCATCCGCGACATCCAGTAATGACGCCAAATGTGTTGCATCCACCGTCCAACAAACCCGAGTCCAAGGAGAAGTAGCGGCGTCAGCAGCTCCAGTGTTGGATGGAAGAATGTCCTATTTTCCGGGTGAGTCAAGCAATTACATATTGATTCGTCTTCAGAACTAAAATGTCTTTAATTATCTGTTATTTCAGATAACCGTGACATATTTGACTCATCCTCGGAAGGTGAGGAACAAGAATCTGCTCCGTCTTCCGGTGTCACCGTCAGTCCTGGGATGATGACAGTTGATGAGAGCAAAGTTGAAGAGGGACCTTATCCAGAAGTTGATGAAAATCATGGGAGAAAGTTAGTGGGATTATAATATAATAGATAAGTGCATAAACGAAGATGTAACTTTATGTGATTTATGATTGATCCATGTGTAGGTTTTATGCAGCCATGTTTGCAAAGCCGTCAACAAAAAAGCACAAAACTTGGGATGAAGATGGGTTTATTGTCGTTTCCGGAAATAGCGTTGTTCTCAAGGTTTGTCCAGTATTTAAAGGGTGCTTAATGCATGGAATAAATTATATGCATTTGTGTCCCCTGTAGAATACGGAGGGAGAAAATTATTGAGTCTAGTTCTAAAATTGAACTAAGCCAAGATAATTTATCAGACAGCAAGCCTTTTAAACTTGGAAGTAAAGAAGTTCAGGTATGTTTTATTTAGATTGGTACATGAAGTTTGCAGATGTTTTGAATAATATGCTGTTCAATTTCAGATTCAAGAGGAACTAGCGAAAAATCCTTTCAAGGATGCTGCACGTAATGGAAACAACGAAATAAGTGTTCCAGAACCTGTTAAAGTTCCTGGAACTGGGGTACACTCATTAGATTCAACAACTACTACTATTTGTTTGTAGGCAAGGATTTACTTTAATTTCCAAAATGTAAATTGCAGATCGTCAAGAAGCCTTTTCGCAAACCTTTTGGCTTTGGTTCACGCTCAAATGACAATAATTATGTAACTGTTAAGCCAAAACCGCAACCAGATTTGTTAAATTCACCCAAAGGCGAATCTTCTCCATTAGCTGTACTCACTGACAAGATGGAAACTGAAGAATCACCATCAGAAGATTGCAAAAAGTTAGTCGGAACTAATATGCGTTTGATAAGCACTCTAGACATAAGGTTAAAATCGCGAACTTTGTTTTTTCATTAATTGATGTTTATTTAATCATAGGTTTTATTCAGCAATGTTTTCCAAACCGTCCACGAAAAAGCATAAAACATGGGATGAAGATGGGTTTATTATCGTTTGTGGGAATAACGTTACTCTCAAGGTCTGCTTTCCACTTGTATTGTTAACTGAGGGGTGGTTGATTACGGTCTGGATTTACTGATTAGTTGTGTATCCATTACAGAATACAAACGGAAGAGTTATCGAAAACAGTTTTAAATTGGAGTTGAGCACTGAGAATATCAATGATGCAAAAGCATTTAGATTTGGAAGTAAAGAGGTCCAGGTGGGTGTCGTGTTGTGGCTTTACATAATAATTCATTTTGTTACCTTGCAAGTTCTTGTATATATAATCATAGGTTTTATTCAGCAATGTTTTCCAAACCGTCCACGAAAAAGCATAAAACATGGGATGAAGATGGGTTTATTATCGTTTGTGGGAATAACGTTACTCTCAAGGTCTGTTTTCTACTTGTCTTTGTTAACTTAGGGGTGGTTGATTAGGGTCTGGATTGGATTTACTGATTACTTGTGTTTCCATTACAGAATACAAGCGGAAGAATTATCGAAAACAGTTTTAAATTGGAGCTGAGCACTGAGAATATCAATGATGCAAAAGCATTTAGATTTGGAAGTAAAGAGGTCCAGGTGGGTGTCGTGTTGTGGCTTACATACAAATTCATTTTGTTACCTTGCAAGTTCTTGTATATTTGTTACAGATACAAGACGAACTTGAGAAAAATCCATTCGACGACAAAGGGAAGCCTGCTCGGGAATCGGCTGAACAAACGATTCAAGGTTATCATCGGCCATTATTAATGCAGTTAAAAAGTGAATATCAAAGTCTGTCCAGGCCATTTGTTTGTCCACTTGTGGATCCAAGTGTTATTTCGGCAGTAAAACCGCAAAAGGATTTATCTCGGCCAATGTTTGACCCTGAAGGAGATGGTGCTTTAGTTATGCCTCAGATATCAGTAAGTTTTTTAACATTTACTAACTTATTGTACTATCTATTTAAGGCTATATAATATTTACAATGAACTAGGACCNATGCCTCAGATATCAGTAAGTTTTTTAACATTTACTAACTTATTGTACTATCTATTTAAGGCTATATAATATTTACAATGAACTAGGACCGAGAAGTCGTTAAGGTGGTTGTTGACCCATATTTATCTCAACATTTACGAGAACATCAACGCGAAGGAGTGGAATTTTTGTACAAGTCCGTCATGGGCTCTCACTTCAATGGATGTATCCTCGCGGACGAAATGGGACTGGGAAAGACGTTACAGTGTATTACATTATTGTGGTACGGTATAAATTTACTTGGTTTGTTCATATGACCTCATTTTCAATCTTGATTTGCTCAGGACTCTTTTGAAACAAAGTCCATACGAGCGGAAAGGAGTGGTCAAAAGATGTCTAATTGTAACACCCTCAAGTCTTGTTTTAAACTGGGAAAAGGAATTTCGACGCTGGCTAGGTTTTGAGAGGATTCTTGTTTTCACCGTGAATTCCGATCATCCTCTCAAGCAGTGTCCACCCCAGGCTCCCGTGATAATAATTTCCTACGATATGGCGACAAGATCGGAGGATGCACTAAAGAAGATGAAGTTTGATCTGTTGATTTGTGACGAGGCACATAAAATAAAGAACAGAACGGGGCAAGCTTATCAGGTTAGCTTTGATACTGATAACAATAGTATATTCATGGAGTCATTCAAACTAATAAACTAATATATTTTAATTGTTTGATAGTTTTTGTCAAAAATATCCTGCAAACGACGAATCCTTCTGACGGGAACCCCAGTGCAGAATGACCTCATGGAACTTTTCGCCCTAGTTGACTTTTCTAATCCAGGAATAGTGGGCTCTGAATTCGCTTTTCGACGTGATTTTGAGAAGCCCATTGCAAAGTTTCAAGAGCCTGGAGCGTCTTTGCTGGAAAGGGAATTTGGTCGGAGCAAGGCTCTCCTCCTGAAGGATTTGTTGACTGATTTTTTTCTTCGGCGAACCCATTCTGTCATGATTAAATATCTTCCTCCAAGAATTACGTTTGTAGTTGTTTGCAAACCAACAGAGCTGCAGGTTGGTTTTGGTTACGGTCACTGCTCTGTATGGCTTGTGATCTGTGTATTTATAATCAAAGATTTTTTTTCACTTGTGCCAGGTTAAGCTTTACAAAAGACTGCTGTCTTCCAATGTGATACAAAGTTGTGTTGGGGATTCTGGAACTAATTGTCAGGCTCCGCTAAGCGTCATTCTAGCGTTGAAAAAGATTTGCAATCATCCAAATTTAGTGCATCCGAAGAATGCGACGGGTGGAAATGATGAGGTAATTTGTAAATGGTTTATGAACCCATAATTAGTTAATGTCTTTATTCTTCCTAATAGGAATCGATATACTACGATTTTAAGGACCAATTT
>JAAXNX010003472.1:0-10655 GCA_036491905.1 Folsomia manolachei
ATTATTTCCATCTATCAAAGTACAATTTTATGTAATATAGGGAATGCATGCTTTCTAAATATGACCAGATAAAGTTACAAACTAACATGGATAAAAAACGTTAATTTCCATTATAAATGTACAGTCCTGCAATACCATTTAACTGAAAAACAAAGAGAACCTAACCCAATAAAAAGCATGAATTCACCGAGTCTGTTACGTTAAAATGATTCAAGCATGTATTTGTAGTATAATGTTGTAAAGAGAGTCTCTTTATGGAGCCCCAACGTAAGGAACCCCAACCAAACAGCGTTCATGACATCCAACCATCCTTTCCATTCTAAAAAAACTTGTTCATATTATGTACATTAGTTACTGTACCACTGCCTCCTGATTCCTTTACCCAGTCTGCCTGCCTTTTCAATTCAACAGGATCACAGTCCGTTCCCATTGTTCAGGACACGAGGTTCTCTCAGCATTTATTTGCCAACAAGTACTCAGTCACTTCACTTACTTCGACCTTAACTTATTATCCACCAACCTGCAATATTTATTGAGATTTATTTCTCATTCTCCATCATATCACAGAGATCATTCATCTGAATATCAATTGCATATCATTTGAAAATTGTCTGGACTGGCCTTGTTCAGGTCAATTGAGATATCTCACAAAAGCCAAACCAATCTAATTTGAATATCGGATAAAATTAAGGAAATTCCTATAATTTATTCGTCCACAGAAGAGAGAGATTGATATCCGTCCCCTGTGGATCAGAGTGTGTTGGTCGTGCTAGATCACAAATCGTTTTGTTGTAATTCAAATAAGACGATTTGAGAACAATAATTTGACTTTTTGATCGTTTTCGGAGAGACATTTATTTGAGAATTTTGCTTGCATATAATTTACAATACAAGTGCTCAGACAAGAGGCTGTGAATGACTTGATCAGAATTTGATACTGAAATATTTAAAATAGTGAAGAAAATTGCTATTGTTGCATTAAACACAGTTCGTGACCAAGAAATCCGGAGGTTGATTTTATTCAGAGCCAACCATCGTCTCATTCTGTTCGGCATTGATTCTTATCGCCATTCAGATTTAAAAGGTCAACATATCGGGACCATCTTAAATTGTAGGAAATCCAGGAATTACAAGATAACTCAAGCAATTTAACGGGAAATCCGAAAATTTTACAAAATCAATCAAATTTCAACACAATTAATCAATTAATTGGAATTTTCTCGGAAAAGCAACCTGTTTGATCTTAAATTCTCAACTTCCCCGTCGATCTACTTGGAACGGAGTCTGCTGGAATCCTAAAAAAACGTAGATCAAGCCAAGGAGTCACATCACATCAGATGGTCATCTGCTGAATCAAATTCCTTTCATCAAATTCATCCCTCGAATCCGGTAAATACCCATTGGTTGGGTATTTCAGATATTTTCCCGTGTGGCTCATTCATTAAAGGCTTCCAAAATTCGGGTGAAACGTTCAAACCCGGTCCCCTGCTACCCCTCGGACATGGAGAACCTGCACGAAAGTGAAGTTGAAGGTTCTATGGTAAGTCCTTATCTTTTGGTTATGTTTTACAGCATCTATTCTACGACATTGTCATCTTGAGAAACGTGGTTATTACGTATTTCTGCTAATTTGTCTCTTATACCTTGCATTAGTATTTCATATCAAATTAGCACCTTACTCACTTGATACTGTGGTTAAATTGAAGGATGACGGACTGACATCATTGTACATAATTAAATATCATTTTGGCATTTATTTGTCAATGACAATATTATTAAACTGCCAGTAAACCATGTATGCATGCACCTGATATCCTTAACACGAGAACTTCTTACATTGACAAGGGTGCGGTTGGGATCTCGATACACTCTTAACATTCACAATTTTATTTGGCGATCTGAGAAGGACGGTTGGATGAATAATAGGCAAGAAATATGTGATGAAATTAATTAGCACTTCTAAGAGGAGAAACCCATTTTGTCGTTTTAATCTTTGCTAATTGATCAAACATTATCCTTCTTTCCATCGTTGTTAGTTGGTTCATTTCAACAATTGCGTTGCATCACTAAAATCATGTAAGTTGTAGTTGTGTCTATTATCCTCAAATTTAATGAGATACAGAAAAAATTAAGTGATGATAAAAGAAGTCACATCATTTTAGAGAATAGCTGCAAGCAAGAAGCTCAAGGTTATAAAATAAATATCCTGCTGTCCATTATCATATTAGACTCTGTTTTATTTAGAATATCAAATCCTCCATGTGCCTGTAACATAAGCCTTAGATCAGAGATAAAGGATTGTGAGTGTTCATGTATGGATGAAAATGTGGCAGGATTTGTTGTTGGGTTGATTACATGGGGATTGATATAAAATTTATATGACTCCTTTTTCGTTCCAAGAATCAACTTAATCAAATTATGGGTTGTTGGTTGATGACTTTGACTTTGNATGACTCCTTTTTCGTTCCAAGAATCAACTTAATCAAATTATGGGTTGTTGGTTGATGACTTTGACTTTGATATGGCTGAGCTGACTCATTTATATTGTATTGCTTTATTCAGGGAAGGCAGAAGATTAATCTAAAATCCATTCTTGACTGTTTCCTCTTAAAATCAGGATGGTTTGATAGTTCGTGGCATATCTCTTGTTGGATGGTTTGGGTCGTTCTTACAACATCTTGGGTTGATCCGTTGACTTTCATGCAGAATTAAGTTTGAGGTTCATCGTTAGGTACTACATATAATTTTCTTCGTACACAAGTTAGAATTTGATAATGGGTCAGATTGTCGGTGCCAATAAGTCGTTCCGATTAAATAATTATACTATCTTCAATTGGAGACTTTTTCTAATCGTTCATTTAATAAAATAAATGTAAATAATTATCGCAAGTTGGCTCCTTTGTTTATTCTGAATGAAATGGTTCTGCGGATTTGCATGTCGTCGTTGTTAAAATTTTGCACACATCACAAATTGGCATTTCAACTTTTTATCGACTACTGCGACAGTGTTGATTGTATGGCTGTCTGGAGACTTTTTCTGGCTTGAAATTGAATCACTTATTGCTGTATTAATCGGATATAATTATAATCAGAATTTAGTGGCGATAATGTGGTATATGAAAAGTGCTGAGTCGTTTGTCTCCAGCATCATTAGTGTCATTCATATTTCATAGTTTCTGCATGACTATGTGGAACCCATTTGCAAAATTGCTATTGATCCACATAAATATGAGTTCAATTAAGTGAATGCGAAATTGAAATCAGAGCCTGGTTATGTTTGTAAATTTAAAATTTGTTTACATGTCGCAAGTGTAATACTACCATGCATAAGAGAGTTTCTGATAAAGGAAAAATAGCATAAAAGGTCATGTTTCCAGGTCGTTCCGTGCGTGCTTTAAATTCGTGTTGTTATCACATTTTCTTGTCCAACACATTTGTGATTTGTCACACATTAAGCAGACCAATAGAGCTGCGAGGATTAATAGGTTTGATATAAAAAAACATTTTAAAGTGATGAATTGAATGGCAAGAAGCCAAGTTGGAGAATCTGCTGTCACCGAATTTTGTACATACTTTCATCCGCATAAAAAGTTTTACCCGTCATCAATTACTCCCGCATGTTTTCTGCGGTTTCTTTCGATATCCACAAACATTGCGGTAATCATTACTTACCAAGTTAGTAGAGATCTCATCATTCCAATCAATTCCGGCGAGGCGTGTTTTTCTATCAGTTTTTTGCAACCTCCGCTTTTTTATAGCTTGTCTACACGGAATCTAACCTCTTAAAAATTGTGTAAATGTTTAACAGACAGTGTTTACTTTAAGATGGGATGCGGCATTAATCAATCAAATGGATTGAGATACGGGAAACCGGATGAGTCATTCGATTAAACGGTTGGCTTTAGGTATAATTCTGATTCAGGTAGAAAATTACACACAGGCTTTGACAAGCCTGTCTTGTAACAAGTCACGCGGCTTGAATTCACATAATTTTGAGTTTCTAATGATCCCGTGCTCACAGGACTAATCTTGGGCGGTTGCATGCAAGATGACGCAAAATTTGATTGCGGCAAAAGGAATCTAACCTCTTAAAAATTGTGTAAATGTTTAACAGACAGTGTTTACTTTAAGATGGGATGCGGCATTAATCAATCAAATGGATTGAGATACGGGAAGCTGGATGAATCATTCGATTAAACGGTTGGGTTTAGGTATAATTCTGATTCAGGTAGAAAATTACACACAGGCTTTGACAAGCCTGTCTTATGACAAGTCACGCGGCTTGAATTCACATAATTTTGAGTTTCTAATGATCCCGTGCTCACAGGACTAATCTTGGGCGGTTGCATGCAAGATGACGCAAAATTTGATTGCGGCAAAATATACCAACCAAGTTGGTAGTACCACCCACACTCCAATTGTCCTCTGTCTGTGATTGTGTACGTGTGCTTAGATTTTTGCCATAATAGTAGGTTAGCACTTCTGCAGAAGCATTTAGTCCTTCTTGCATGCGTGGTGGCATAAAAAATAAAATTTCTTTTCATTCAATAATTTCAATTTTACCAAGATCAATCATCCAAGAAGGTGACTAGTGACTAGTGATCCTGGAGTTGCATCAAAGTTTCATGGCATGGCAGACAAAGATTAAGATTGTTTGGCCCACCGACGAGCGGAAGATGACGATTAGTGCCACGTACTCATTGAACAAAGTTTTAGGATTGGATAAGAAGTTAGTGGAAGAAGGTACTTTTCCATTTCTTATGTGTGTACAGATTTTCGAAGCCGGAGACACGCAATGCAACTCAAATGCGGGTTACAAAAGCAAACAAACGCACCAAATAATCATTTTCATCCCATTGTTTGTTAAAAGAGAGAGATGTGTAATTTATCCGTGGGGTAATTAATCGAAATGAATTCTCAGAGGCTGTTTAAAAGAAAAGAGTGCTTCAATATTGATTGAAGAATATGCATATCTAATATGCATAGAAGGAGTAGTTTGCCCAATGCTTGTTAAACTTGCTTCATGTTTTCATATCAATTTCTGTTTAAGAGGTGCGGCAGTTTTATGATTGTTTGCATTTGTATGAAAAATTCGTAAGAAAAACTCAGCAAGTTGTATTAGGAATTGATTAAGTCAAGTTCTTTGCTAAAAAAATGAATGGACAGACTTGCATTTAAGTAACGTTGTGAATGAGACGAATCAAATATGGTAGATCACTTTGATTAAATTCAGTGGACATAGAACAATAAAATATTTAATCAAAAGAATTCCCATTTAGTCTACAGTTCTTCCTGAAAATTATTCATGTGAATAAGTTCCTCAATTTAGTTTGCTTATTAGCTCAAAGGTAGTAATGGTGGATTGGTGCATGGAATTTATAAATATTTGGTCTTAATGTGATTTACTACACTGATGACTGTCATGTCCTTGTTCCTCCATTCCATTCCTCCCACCAGCTAATATTAATTCCTTTCAAGGGGATTCAGGACCAGAATGTTGACCTTTGGTTGTGCCTTGTGCGGCATTCTATAAGGAATTATAAGTACCCATCCATGGACTTTGAGTTGTTCTTCCTTTACTTACTTTATTTTATTTTACGCTGCTACCCATGCCAAATGCCTGCTGAATGATTGATACTCCCAAACCCTGACGATAAATAATGGTCCTTTATTCCTCCATTGTTTGCAGCTTTATATAAAGGCACTATCCCAGGCAGAGTTTCTTCGATTTCTCCCGATAATGGATAAATCGACCTTTTAAGTTTCAAGACAGCAGCAGTTTCCAATTTTCAATATATCGCATTGCCAAGCTTAAGTGGGTTTAAGAAAGTTATTAGCTTGATGCATGCGGATATTTACAAGGATTCCTTGTGAGACGAGGGAATAACAACAACCCTAAGAGTCCTTTTTCTTTACCCATAACCACAACGGCAACCAACTTTTGAATTTCTTATTACCAACCAATGAATGTTCCTCCCATTCAGTGTTTTTCATTTTCTTTACAACCTTATAAACTCAAATCCATCCAGACTTGGATAAAATGATTCCAGGAAATCACAAATATTTTACAGACACCATTACTTGAGCTTCTGTCTTGATGGCACCGGCACCCGGTGAGGTTTTTTTTTATTCCTTTCTTATTCTGCCACCAGATATTGGGCTGATGTCTGTATTTCCTTTTTTTGATCCCACTTGTAATAGGTTAGCTAAGTGTGTATAAATCAAAACTCTAAAACTTTTTTTATTTATCCTTCCAACTTTACTCACCCAAAAATGTTATTTATTGGCAGGGAGGCAGTGAGTCCTTGAACTTGTGGATAATCGCTTTTGTTTATGGCTTTTCAATTTTCTGGAATACTAAAGTGCAGCTGGCTATGAATCTGGTTAGAAAATGAGGGAGTTAATGGAAATAAATGCTTAGTTTGTGAATTTAACCAAACCCAAACTTTTTTATTTATCCTTCCAACTTTACTCACCCACAATGTTATTTATTGGCAGGGAGGCAGTGAGTCCTTGAACTTGTGGATAATCGCTTTTGTTTATGGCTTTTCAATTTTCTAGAATACTAAAGTGCAGCTGGCTATGAATCTGGTTAGAAAATGAGGGAGTTAATGGAAATAAATGCTTAGTTTGTGAATTTAACTAAACAAACCCAAGCATTGGGATGAATATCATTATCAAACCGTTTTAACGGAGGTACGAAATTTCGATAGATGAATTCCAATGGTTTTGGTTTGGTCTCAGGTTTTTATAGTTTGGAACTGGTCAGGCTGCTTATAGTATAACTATCCCAATATTATTATTTTCCTTTGTGCTCAATTCCTGTTTAGATTTCCATCCTGAGAATGAATTATAATTTTAATGACGATCTCCACTTCTTTTCTATGAAATGCGTGCGAGCTGCTCGTATAACTATCCCAATATTATTATTTTCCTTTGTGCTCAATTCCTGTTTAGATTTCCATCCTGAGAATGAATTATAATTTTAATGACGATCTCCACTTCTTTTCTATGAAATGCGTGCGATGCGGGGGTACGAAATTTGATTGTTCGTATAATGGTTTTCTCCAGTTAACTATTGCGTTTTACAAGTGTATTACTACATACGTATCATTTTATTGCGTGGAAGTTGTCGTAAAAATATGTTGGAATGGAAATACACAACTGACTTTATGCCATTACACAACAGGTCAGAGGGTTGTAATGTACAGTAATTCCCACTCCAGGCAAGTTGTTGATATTGTTTATATGCTTAATGGTGCTTTATTAAGAGGTAAAAAAAATCCTGAATCCATTTCATACTAATTTTCCAACTCTCTCCAGCAGAGTTAAGACGCGACGCGGTGGTGACTGACGCTGTTATTATGATGCAAGTGTTAAAGACCGACGTAAGAGGAACAGCTTGAAAAATGAAAAATGGCCCAAGTCGAAAATCTTGTGGTTTAGTTGGCCATAGTTTGATATAATAGGAAACCGTTCGTGTTTTGATAAATGCTTAGAGAATATGGCACAAGGGAGAGACTTGTATTTTTAGGAAGTAGTGAAAACCCGCTGTGCTTAATTTGTATTGCTGTCCGACCAAATTTAGTTTATAATGTTTTTATTGCATCACCAGTTTCAGCAGGCAGGCAGGTTTATTAAAGGTGTATATTTAATTTGACTTTTTTGCTTTGGTTTATGTGTTGTTTCATCGGAGCCTTTCACCTTTGTCTGGGATCTTGATCAGAATTCAAATTGAGTATTAGTGCAGTGTGCCATTCACATTAGTAATCTTCAATTTGTTCAAAGATGTGGCAACAGAGATAACAATAGCTCGATGAAACCTGTGCAAGTTATACTCATAGCTCGACAATAAGAATCTCATTTCATTGAATCAAAGAAATATCATGAGAAGAAATGCGACGACGACTGATATGAGAAAGTTTGATTAGCACATTGCTGCTAATTTAATGTTACTTTTGGAATCCATTGCACAGTCTAATTTCGACATTTTATTTGTGATATTTATTATGGCATCATCACAATCTTTGACTGGACTTTGGATTAGGTGTATGATCCTCTCTCAAGAATAAAGCCCAATAAACGAGAACGTTATAACAGGATGAATAAACACTCTTCAAAAGTATCACCGTTTGCTTATTTAATACTTGTATCCCATGATATTGTTAGATCACTTACTGCGTCCTTGCATAATTTTAAATGCGGTTGATGAGATGAGACGGTAGTCAAAGGATTGGTAAAGTTAAAGGTGTTGTTTTGCAAGCCTTGTCTTAATCAGCATACTCAAGGATGGGTTTGATTATGTGACTTGTGTAAAACTTTATCAATTACGAAGTGTTATCATTGCTGGCAGGTATTTATTAACAAGTTTTAAAATGCTGTAAAATATAGGATTATGTTGTTGATCGACAAATTCCATCCAGCTTTCTCAAAAACCGTTTTCTTAATCTTGATTTCAAGCTGAGGTCAATAAATTTTTCACACAAAGGATCTTTTTTTGTAAAATGCGGATGGAATTCCAGCTTTGGGTATAGTTTGATTTTAATGAGGATTTTTTTGTAATTTGTGCCATCCATCCATTTCATTCCTTCATGTCATGGAATGGATTTACAGTTTTTTCCTTGTTAATAATGTCCGCCCCTTGACTGAATCTTGGATGTTTTCCTAGAAATTTTTGATAATGTAGGTCAGGGTAGAGTTATAAGAGTCGATTTTATAATTTGATGGAAAACAGATTGAAGAACCCTTGTCGGGTGGGCGAGGTAAAGACCTTCGCACTCACTCAGAGACTTGGACGGAGATGAAGATGGAAAGGCCAAGGGATCCTTATTCTTTTCAGTCTGGCTACATTTCATTCCATTTTATTTACAATTTTCAATAACCTTCATCCGTTTCTTGCTTAATTCACGACTAGTCCAGTAAGTTGAAGCAGTGTTATATGGAAAAGATAAACTTTTAATACAGTTCACAACCAAACATTATTTATTTATTCGATTTTTCAAGTTGTACATTTCCCTTCATTCCATTGCAATGTGGGAGAAAGGTTGGCGTGGCAGGGAGCTGGGTACATGTGTATGTTATTATATTTGTTCGCTCTTCTTATTGTCATTACTGTCCATCAATCTAAGGGAGCCATCATTCACTTTTGAGGCAATGGTGTCGTCCCTTTCTCAGATTTGGGATTAGATAGGAACTGAATAAGCAATATTCATTTATGTAGAGTTTGTCAATTGTTGCTGGTACTGGAAGAATGGGGGATGGTGGCTATGATCAATGAACAGTACTTGCTATGTACTTCGCACACTGCTGACAAATGTTATACCAACTTGCTCTTCCTGGTTGGTGGGAGTGAAGTACTTGAGTTTATCCCAAGTCCACAAAATTTAGTGAGAAAAGGTCATTTGTAAAATCACAAATATTTCATTGGATTTTGCGTCCCTTGCTTAGGGACCGCTGGCATGGCTTGACATGTCTAATTGGCCACAAATTTGTTGTACACTGTCCAACATGTTATAATGTCAGGTTGGGTTAGTGTGGAGGGAAATTGACATTATTCATTGTCGTATTCATTAACAATTCTGTCATTGTTGGTATTGAATTGAGGTCATTCATATTCATTATTAAATTATTTCAATTTTTGAAAAAAGTAGAATCCTTAATTATTGAAATGTAAATCTTCCTTTCTTTTTGCTTCTCGAAACTTGGTTAATTGGTTTCAAATGTCAATTACTTATTTATAACAGGAAATTATGGCGGCATCGTTTGGGTCATTATTTAAGAAAAGTTGGCTGCAATTGATCGATCCGCATGCATTCCGACTCGGCTTGGTCTTAATTAGTGGAATAGAAAAGTAACAAACAAGTATTTTTCAAGTGAAGGTCTGGGTTGGGTGATATATCAGAAAGTGGCCATTTGGTCAGAAAAGTCAGAAAAATCGTTTTTGGTTGTTTAGGATAGAATCCGTTCATCTCGTCCTTTCCTATCAAGCATCTGCTGGCCGGTTACTTGAGATGGTGAACCATATGCTTACTGAAATTTACTTAAACTTGCCCGTTTCCTTTTCCTGACAAAGCAAAGTAAAGTCAGTTAAAATGCGAGGAGGCACAAGGCATTATTTGAAAGAGGAGAATCATGTTATTTTTATTTCATTTGGGGATACTGCACACATCATCATCACTCTGCCGTCTCTTGTTTAAAGTTTTAACTTATTTAAATGCTTTCTGCATCTGAATCCAAACTCTTACAACCCCACGCATCTCCTACCCTCATCTTTGGTTAATGCAAGTTTAGTCTGGAGTTAGTGAGTGAGCAAAGTTAAGTTTATTTGACTGTTTCTTGAATTTAGGTCTTATTTTTTGAGAGACTCACTTGATGGAAAGATTTTACAGATTTTGGAGGAAAAAGGGTCTTTTAAGGATTTAATGCGCAATGTGCATACATATGCGTGGTTACGGTTGAATTGTGTCAAAATTCCAAATCAGAACCAGACATCGCTTCTCAAATCGAATGAAATGAAATAAATAGGGTTTCTTCTCTTCTGATTTAGGAATGAATGTGATCGTGGTCTCTTTGTGAGGAATCAAAAATTTGACGAATTTTTTGATAGGCAAAAGGATTTTTTTTATTTGAGGATCCACCTGGTTCTCTCTTCTCCT
>JAAXNX010003473.1:0-10655 GCA_036491905.1 Folsomia manolachei
TATTTAAAAATAATGTGTAATACGAACTTTTTAAATCAGTAGAAAGGGAAATGCGATCTTTACAGAAGTTAAATTTTGCAATGTTTGCCATAAAATTTTAAACTCTCAACTCTAACATTTTTAATTTTTTGTAATTCAACTATTTTTTAAATGCGCAGTTCTGCGCAACTATTCCCTTGCATTAATCTAGTTGTCCAATTTATTCCACCTCTAAATATAGACACAGGTTAAAGATCACATTTCTTACCTACATAGCAAAGTAACCAATGTAGCTTCACTCCTACAGTCAAGCCGGATTTTCGTCCATCCCCTCGGTCACGGCATGATTACAATCATCGTCACCATTTTAAGCGATTGGTTTTCCAAGTACAAAAGAGGGCGAACATATTGACAAGGCAAGGCTAATTCTGTGTAAAACAACCGCCTCCTTTCCTATAATATGTTCATTTCTGACTTTTCTAAATGCAACCCAATATTTTTAAAATATTATAATTCCTTATGTACCCCTTTAAAAAACAATAATGGACATCCATTCCTTTTTAATTGGCCGTTTGGTTTATTTCCATTTATGTATATTTATATCTGTACAACCACTTTAACTACATACAGTTACTTTACTTACATGGATTTATGTACAGAGTAATTAGTTAAAATAATAGTATGACTTACACTTATCGCAGACTGAGGAGAGACAATAGTTCTAATTGGGGAGTAATTAACTTAATTTAATTAATGTAAACTAGATAATTGTAAAATTAAGTTAATTAAGTTATCCTTAGTTTATGATAATGTAGTAGTTAGTGGGTTGTGGTTGATTAACTGTAGTAGTAGCAGTGTGTAGTTGCATAATGCGTAAGTAATACTGTACCTATTCTTGAGTTCTTGTAATTAAACGGTTACGTAGTTAAGTTAAAGAGAAAATAACAATTTGCCGATTTGAATTTGCAACTAAATTTTCAAGGTTTAGTTAAAAGTTTCAAATAAAATGTATTACTGGCAAAAGAAATGTTGCCAAAAAAGACTTGTTACAAATCATGGAATTGTATTCATTCTAAATTTTCCGGAAATTAAGCCCTCTTAAAAAAGATATATCACGCATTTACCATTTGTAAGTATTTCTATTTTTTACTCTACAAAGGAACTAAAACCCAAACTTGAAGTTTGAAACTTCCGTCAAACAATGGAATGCAAAAACGAAACCATTTCTTTAAACCGGATATATTATCATTTTCCTCTCTAATCTAAGTTTAAGCAGGCCCAGGTCCCTCTTTAAATTGAAATGCTTTCATAAAACATTTAAATTGTTGAGAATCCTCTTTAAAAGATAGTAATGACTTATGCAATGCATGGTGTAATGGATGTATCAAAATTCACATTTTGTTCCATCTCCATTACTCTAATAAATATTTTACCCGAATTAAAACACATTTTCCTTTAATTATCCTGCATGATTTTGTTACATATAAAATATCTAGTTAAACTTGTACCTATCTGAGAATGAGATATATGAATGATTTGATTGGATTCAGTTGTCCTTACTTAATAGTCATTGGCCTTGGCTAAGTTTTACTGTGTACTGGCTAAACAACTTTCTCTCTTTCCTGCCGATCGGGACCTAATTACAAATTCTGAACATATTTCTACACCAAACTACAACATCCAGCTAGACATATCATTAAAGACTTTCTCCTCAATAGAGCTACAAACTAATATTTGCACAAAATCGGGTGGCCTTCACACAAACTATTCAAAGGAACAGACAGCACATAGCACAATTATAGCAATTGTTTTACTTGGAATGAATTTAACCAAAAAATTTTGTAGCTGCTTTTTTTACGTACTTAAAATTTATGCATGTTCTGCTTTCTCCTCATAGTTTACGTGATTTGTACCCACCTTAAATTAATGATTTGGTTTGATTTGGAACATTTAAAATAATTACTTACTTTCGAGTCGAACAGTTAAATGTTTTAAAACACTGAGGAATATAGGATGTTAACTTAGCTAGGTTTAGGATTAATTCATGATCTAGACTTGTGTATTTAGTTAATAGTTACGTGAGAAGGGAATGATCCTGATGATACCAATGATATTGATAGGGCTGATGTCCCACCGGGATGCCAGGATGGGGATGATGGGATAATTGAGGAATATTTGGGGGACCATTGTGTAAATGTTGGGGACCTCCACCACCCCCACCGCCATTTCCGCCGCCACCGCCGCCCTTCATGTCCCACGGAGAGACGGGGGATGAACAGCCTCCCTAAAAATGTAAAAAAAAAGAATTTTATTAATACAAAATTTTAGCCAAATTACTTAAAAACGGCTCACGGAACATGTTTCGGAATCATGAAAAAAGGACCTAATGCTTTTCCTATTTTCAGTAACATTGCAAAAATCCCTGAATTACTTTCACCTCTGACAAAATGCACAATTTTTAAGAAATGTTTAACAAATGTTTTACCAGTTTGCATGCAAACTCACCGAAACCTCTGAACCCATAACTTATTAACATAACATTCTACCCACACCTCTATCAGATAAACTTTCACCTTTCCCCTACCTACCAAGTTAAATGGCTCGTTTAACATTGTATTGTTTTCGTATTGTTCTGGCAGCATGTGTTGTAAATGATTGCATGGAATACTTGATGAGATGTCCCTATCTGTGTCCAGTTGAGTTTAAATTTTAATCAGAATTGGAATACGAGCCAGGCCATGAAGCCTTCACCAGCCCACCCTTACTCAACTTTTTGACATAACTCATTATAAACCTGGTTTATTTAGCTTGGATTCGATTCAATTTTAACCCCTGACATCGTATGAACCCTTCTTACACAAAATGCTGTACATACTGAACCTAGGTTAATTCCCACCTACCATGAAAACTGGTCATGAACACACATACAGTTGAATTAACTAAAATAAAACATATGGATATGAATAAGGGGTGAATCTAATTAACTTCACCTCAACTGACACATATATTAACTTTACTTATAAGTGAACACTACATACAGAAAAACCTGAGTAAATTTTGATTACATTTTCGCAAATAGTTTTAAAAGATGCTAAAATGTTTGGATCCTAAATACACAATATACCATTTCGAGCAGCTTTTCTTCGCCCATTTTCAGATTATTTGATATAAAATTCTGCAACTTATTTCGCAATGGATGCAAACCAAGACAATTCCAAAATTTGCAATAAACCCCACTTTTTGCATATATTATTGTGTTCTTACCTGAGATTGTGGATTAGTATTAGGAGGAGGACTGAGGTCACCGGGTTGTGAGGGGAAAGAGTCGGGAGGTTGAGGACTCATTGTTTCATTGGAATTCTCTCCTTGTTGATTTGACGGTTGATTGGATCCACCCGGACCACCACCCACCTGTTGTGCTTTCATCTGTTAGTTGCAAAATAGAGAAATTAAGAGGTGAAATGTTAGCAGGTTTGCAACATGACATAATTTCTTTATTTTGCAAACTAAAGGTTTAGATGAGTTCATTGAGAATGACGAGGGGATGAAGATCACGGTAAAAAAAAAGTAATTGGAATTGGCAACAAAACAAATCAGAAGAGTTGAAGATTTTTTGTAAAATGAAAACAATTTAATTCAGATCCCACCCCCTCGTCAGGTCTCTACTGCTTTTTCCCTTCTATTCCAATTGTCTAGGGCTAGCCCGACTGGGTCAATTATGACCACAATCGGGCTAAGAAAGCGTCAAATAAGCAAAGATAAAAGAGTCAAGTTGTCAAATGTTATTGCATTCTTACCAGTTTCTTGTATTTGCCTGAAATCAAGCAATATAGTAATTAGTAAATTAATTAACTGGAATTAACTAAATGACAAAGTAATCATAAAATAACTCACTTCTTCGATTTTGGAACCATATCTTGACCTGGAATAACAAAGAGAAAGGTAAAATTAGATTAAAATAACATTTTTATATCACAGTTTCAATTCCCACTTACATACCTCATGTGTAATATATTTATTAAAATCTCTAAATTATTTATTACACCTGTAAACCTCAACATTTCTTTAAATCTTCCTGCCTACAACTTATATCAATTTTGAACTTATTTCATTCCTTAACTTAGAATAAGTATATTATTTTGTTCTTTATAATCCTTCAAATCTTAAATATCCCATCGCGTGCGGCCTTGACTTGGTCAAGTAACCAACCAAACCTAAACGCTAACCAGAATCAACCATCCAACAAACAATTTTAACTCCAAATTTATGCCGTGTTTCCAATCGAATTGATTGAAGGCTGCTATTGCTGCTACGTATTTCAAGCCTTCACCACATCCACTATTATTTTACTACAATAAACTACCAAAGTTGTAAAATACACTGAAGCAAAGTTGTTATTAAATATGCACCTGCCCCCTCTGATATGTTATGCTTGGCTCGTTTTCATTTTCATCATGAAATTATTAAAGATTCGTGAATATGCAGATTTTTAGGCCTTTAGGCTTCATCCCAGTCAAACCAACCTGCCAACCGGTGTGTGTATCGTATCCAAAAAGTTAAGCAACTAACAAATAACATTACCTTCCAGCAATCTTGGTTACCTTCACTAACTGACGCACTACTGCACTAAAAAATGGGAACAACGTACAGAGACTTATACGTGATAAAGCCAAAGTCAACTTGATACCCCAGTAAATTTAAATTGAGACAAAACCATATTCATAAAATAACCAGAGACAGTGTCACGTCAATCTAAATCTATTTTTTGTGCATACACCCACCCACACCATATGCAATGCATACTAAACTTTGCTGTGGCGTAAAATCTAATAAAATTAAACGGAACTGGGTTGTCCACATTTGATTTAGATTTCACCAACATCCCAGCCCAACCCTATCCTTCGTCACATCACTTCGTCAACTACAATGAGATGAGTACAAACAGTACAGAGAGGAATATTATGCATGAAAAATCCCACATTGTTCATTTCCAGTCGAGTACAAAAAAATACAAAAGTTTCATCTGACAAAAGTTCTAGTTCTAGTTACACAATGATTTATTTTTGTGAAAGAGTTGCCTTGCTTTGTCATTTTGACTGAATTCTACTCTGCATGTTATCTCATGTCCTTCTGGCATTTATGCCAGAAGAGTTGGTGCACGGACTTAATTTTCCTTTGGGCGTATGTGTCACATTTATTGTCGCCCTGTGCATGTATTGGTTAGTACGATTTGACCAGGATAAAAAATTGGGAATCCTCTCTATATATACACGGACTTAATTTTCCTTTGGGCGTATGTGTCACATTTATTGTCGCCCTGTGCATGTATTGGTTAGTACGATTTGACCAGGATAAAAAATTGGGAATCCTCTCCATATATTGATAGGAATTGTGACCAAGGTACGAAAAGGAAGTAACAATTTTTTGAAACTTTTACCAATATTTTGTCCAATAACTCCGTCGAACGGAATTTGTATCCATTAAAGAAATTTGAAATATCAGTAGATATACTCTTGCTTTGCTTTTAGAGTTGCTTTTAGAGTGATTGTATCTGACCAAATTTCAATGTAGCCCTTTCCAACCACAACTTGAACCTGTAATCATTTGCATGGTCTGGTTCCGCCGACTTTTCACCTCATCAAAAATTCACAATTCAGCAAATTCTACATTTCATGTTCTGCTACCAACTAAACTAAATAACCCCACATTTCATCCGGTATTACAATTTTATCAGGACTTGTAAACGACATGAAATCATTTTATGTGACATCCTTTCCTTGTGATTCATGTCCTCATAAACAATGACATAATGATAGCTCTCATTTCATTTTCGTGCTGGCTACATAAACTCCTAAATTACAGAGGTGANTTTTATCAGGACTTGTAAACGACATGAAATCATTTTATGTGACATCCTTTCCTTGTGATTCATGTCCTCATAAACAATGACATAATGATAGCTCTCATTTCATTTTCGTGCTGGCTACATAAACTCCTAAATTACAGAGGTGACCCCAACCAAACTATGTTGGTGGGTGTTACAGGTTCAAAATTGGTTGGGGGTGGAGGTGAGATAGTGCAAAATCCACTAATACTACCAACCAAAGGCTTTTTTCAACCCCGTAATTTTCATTTTAAAGTTGGTTGCCTTCATTTGAAATTCGCTTTGATTATACGGAACGACAAATGGTCAGCCAGAAATTTGTGGGAAGGAAGAGAGCAGAACAAAAATAAAAATAAATAAAATTGTGGCACGAAATAAGTAAATGTGGCGTGTTCATGTTTGAGTGTACCTTAAATTTGTGGTCAACTCTATACAATGTTGTGAACAATTTATCTGTATTGAAAGTATTGACATGAAACTGAACAGAACTAGAGCAGTTTTAACATTACTTCGATTTTGATATAATTTATTTTAAATTCCGTCAGTTCCATGGACTAGTTAAAACACAACTAATCATCGTAATCGATATGTAACTGATCAGTCATCTTTGACTTAATCAGGATTAGTAAATGACCAGTTTTGAAGTCCACGAGGAAAATTTGAAAATTGTAATATCAGTTTTTGCATTCAGGTACCATATAAAATTCCCCAAAGTATTCGATTACTAATACAATGTTGTGAACAATTTATCTGTATTGAAAGTATTGACATGAAACTGAACAGAACTAGAGCAGCTTTGACAATTACTTCGATTTTGATATAATTTATTTTAAATTCCGTCAGTTCCATGGACTAGTTAAAACACAACTAATAATCGTAATCGATATGTAACTGATCAGTCATCTTTGACTTAACCAAGGATTAGTAAATGACCAGTTTTGAAGTCCGGTTAGAAAATTGTAATATCAGTTTTTGCATTCAGGTACCATATAAAATTCCCCAAAGTATTCGATTACTTTAACGTAACCAAACGGAATTGCTATTAAACCATTAACTTTTAATGCAACATGTTTTCATATTCAATATTAATTCACAGATATGTACGCTCTTGTGTGTGAGACTTTAAAGTAGTTCCAGAGCCTTTTCCCTTAAAGTATACACACTCTGAAGTCAAAATTATGTTTATTTTTTTACCACGATAAGTCTCCTAAGACCAGTAGCAAAACCTTTAAACAAAGCTAGATGTACACAATGCCAGGCACACGGTAGCCAACTCCACTCAATTTTATTAATTTACAACCCCCTAAATCAATCCAATCTTAATGATGTTGGACGGGTATTGTTTCTTGGGGTCAATTAAATTCCTGTGGTTTCTTTTTACGGGACGTAACTTTGTATTGTTTACAAAAAACAAAAGGCACAGTCTGGGAATGTATTTGTTTTTGCATTGTTTTTAACAGGGATTTCAGTAAGTTAACAATTTCGCTCCGATTTTACAACATTCTGATACGTTGCGTATCCGTGAGTTGCGTACTACATTTTTTATTTCCTCTACCTTATCGAGTGTTTATCATGCGTATTCGTCCAAAGGCGGTATTATCATGATAACAAAACAAGAACTAAATGTTTCTAAATGTAGAATTTGAGTAATAAAATCGCTAGCCACACGGCAGTTTTGGCACAAATCATAGTAAATTTGCAACCAAATCTACTCCAAGTATGAATTATAACTATTTCAGTTTTCCAATTTTGGAATTTTTCTTTCACATATTATGAAAATCTCTAAATTCAAATTCTACATCACTTCTCTCTGTTACATTTACTTTTTTAATCCTCTCCCATCACATTCCACAACTCAACAAAATACATCACCTCCTATCAAAACATAATCTCCGTTGTAAATCTCATTCTCTCTGACTAACTAACTAAGCTGTAAAAACACGGATAAAAAATGTTTGACGTACGCAGTTATGTCTACCTTGCGAAAATATACAACCTCCGTTTGACTCAAACTTTTCTTAAACACAAAAAAACCTTAGACAAAACAATTTAGCGACTACCTATTACTTTGCACCAACGGAATGACCCGCTGGGTCTGTTAGTTTTCGGGCCAATTGGATTAGTTACACATGAACCCTACCGCCGATAAATCACAACCTAATATAGTTTGGCTTGCTCTTTAATAAAAAACATTCGCAACGCGGCTCAAAGTAAAGTAAAGTAATAAAATCATGACTCAGAAATCATCCGTCCGTCCGTTTGCTGCTCAGTTAACAAGTGTTTCCTCCTAAATATCTGTAAAAAAGTTATGTACTCCTAGTTTCCACTGCACTTTATCGTCATAACTTATTACAACTCGTAAGCATGCATCCATGGATGAAGGGTTGTGTTGTGGATGATGTGAACTACTTTACTAAATTTTATTCCTGAACCAAAACGAGGCAACACTCACTCATGGATAAGATTCCTCGCTTCGGCAGTGGACCGAGGCGAGGGTGGATGGAATACGCATAGAAATTTTCTATTATGAGTATTATGAGGCAAAGGAAATGGTAGTGTGGAGTTATTAGAGGTGAAGGATATCTATTTGGCTGTGAAACTCACTACCAAAAGGATTTTATGACAATTCTATAGTTTAAGTGACAATTCTGGATTTTAAATTGTTTTAAATTATTGGTATACCTACCTCAATACCTGGAAAGACCAATTAGCGGATGAGATGAGCCCGTTAAAAAGTAAAACTAACAAATTGACCTGCTACTCATTACTCACTTGTTCTTAGTCTTTACCTCGGCCGAGTTTGTTTAACACTTCTTAAGTGTTGTAAATAGTGGCAATACATCATTAATCAAATCCTTAAAATGGAGCACTTTACCACCACGTATAACAAAGCCACCAACAAAGTCTCTACAAAACTGTGTGGTCTCCAATTCCATCATTCTTATCTCAGAAATGGCTCAATTTGTAAAAGAAGCCAGAAATTTGCAAATCTGATAAGCTCTCTTATTTTACAAACTTTTTCCAACTTTACTACCCAGATAAGTAAAACAAGAATAATAAAAAGTCTTGCTAGTGCCTTAACTTGGTCCATCTTTCCATTTCCTTTTATCTTATTTTACTTTGCGATGATTGATAGGAACAAAAGTTCTTCCTTTTCAATGTTGACTGTTATCTGGGACTTTTTGTGAGAAAAAAACTTTTTCTCACACCACCAACCAAGCCCAAACCTCTTTTTTCCATATTCCATACTTGACTTGGTAACTAAAAGCATGTGCACTTTACTCAGTTCACGTAATGTGTCTAGAAAGAGTGGAATAAAATAAATGGAATGAATGGTTTTAAGGATTTTGGGTTGTGGTGTTTTTGTCCTAATTTTACTTTTGTTTAATGGCTACGGCAGACAATGGATTGGAATGAGGGACGGGAGATGGAATCCCATTTTTTTTAGTTGGTCTGGCTGGAGTTGTTCACAGGACAATATTCGCGTTTTAAGAAACATATAAGTTAAGACACTGGAAAATTGGACAGATCATTTATATATTAGATCAGACTTTTGACAAAATTTACTGATTTGAATAATATTGCACGAAATGTGATATGAATCTTCGATAAATCTTATTTTATTACCGCAAAAATACCCAATTCTGGTATTTTCATCCCACATTTTGTCAGAAAAAATTGCAATCTTTTTGTGATAACTGTACCGAATCCTGCGTCTTTTTAGTACATTGATTTCAAGATCCACCAAATCAGATCAAGAATAGAGATACACCGCATTTCCTTTTTACTTCTTTTATGTAGTCACTTCATCAACCTCCACCTCAACCTCAACGACCCTGTTTGTTAAGTGTTTGTACAGATTGTACTTTTTTACTTCAAACCAACGGATCCAAGTTGCTCAGTTATTGTCGGCCGTGTAGCAGGTAACAGTAGCGTATCACTAATGATGATGGCTAATCACTTTACGCACTGTCTGAATCATTTTTTTACCAGCTTCTAAAGAATTGTCTGAGCTCTTCATTTTGGGATTGGAAACAGTGTGAATCAATCTCATCGACAATATTTCTAAATCTGTACAAATCGCAGAAAACTAATAGTCAATCAAAATTTTTAAGTTGGACAATATTTCATTCTCAACTTTTGTCTCTATTAGCCAAACAAATTGTTCTGGCTCACGGTAGATCCATATTTATAACGGCGGATACAATTTGTCAACATGGAAAGTACACGAACTCTTTGTTATCTTATCTTATAGCTCCGTATCAGATAACTTCTTATACTCCTGACATCCTTGACTTACACAAGACCAAGTAAATTACCAACATTTACAACCCTTTGCTTACGACATGCCCAATAATCTTGTTACATGCATGCGTAAGACATTGCGTGCGATGGAGATGAGATTTATTCAAGAAACGGCATTAAAACTTTATCAGATTTAATAAATTTTATTCTCCTTTCATTCTTTATTTTACAACCTTTCCTTCATAACGAGAGGAAACTGAGGCTTCACCTCACCTCTTCTCATCATGTCATATGATAAACTGCTTTATTTCAATAAAAACGACGATATATCACCACCCCACTTATAACAGGAAAATACAAGACATTTGTTTCCGAGTCTCATTATGTTTAATGACTACCAACCAACCAAACCGTATCATTCGTATTAATCCAACCAAATGGTCAGAGTGTATCTTTTTTACAAGCCTACTCCATTTCAGTGAATATATTCATTCAGTGAATAATATTCAATGAATATCCACTTGTTCCCGAATGACGAGCAAAGTTG
>JAAXNX010003474.1:0-10655 GCA_036491905.1 Folsomia manolachei
TGGGTTTGTTTCGTAGATAATATGTCATCTACATCAGCATTTGCCGTAAGTTAAAGGCTTTGCTATGCATTAGGAGTCAATTTGGGGCTGAGATATGAATACTGCATAAAATAATAAGATTTATTAAATATGACGATTTTCAGCTTCTTAAACGGGGAATAACTCAACATTCTGCTCTTGCAATAATCCGTCTTCCCCCACCGACTAAAACTGGACAAAAATTCTACTTATGTACCAAAGAAAATGGTTCAGGTACATAAAGTTTATATTAAACGTAAAAAAATATTTAATGACAGACATGGATTTTGTCCAGTTCTTTTTGCTCCGTGAATAGAATTTAAAATATAATAACTTGATAAATACAGACACGTCTTGGGTTCATGAAGGGGCAGAGAAATCCATAGTTATGCAATCTTATGAATTATTTTTACCTCTTTGGTCCCGAATTTTGATGATACCCCTCCTCCTGTCGCTATCCGGACTGTTTGCTGGTTTGAACTTGGGTAATTCAAAGTTACTTGTGATCTAGGTCAATGAAATGGTTTCATCTTGAATTACTCTTATGTAGGTCTTATGGCACTGGATATTACGGAATTGAAAATTATTCAAAAAGTTGGTAGGTGCATGTAAAGATTTGAATAATCCTTCAAACATTTCCTTTTTTTCAAATTTTTTTAAGTATAATCTGAATTCAGGTACGGAAAACGAGAAATCCTTCGCTAAAACCGTAGCACCGCTGAGGCACGCTGGAAACTACCTGCTTTGCACGATATTGCTGGGAAATGTCTTGTTTAATTCTACCCTTACTATTTTGCTGGATGACATTACAACTGGACTTATAGGTAAAATATGCATTGCTACAAAAATGATTCTCAATCTTAGGCATGGGAATAAAGGGTTTGCAGCGTTTTAGTGGCAGAACTCCTATTAATGCAAGACTTATTATAAGCACGACTAATTACAATCTCATTTTCATTTCAGCCGTGATCTCGTCCACCATCGCAATTGTAATTTTTGCCGAAATAATTCCTCAAGCAATCTGTTCACGCTATGGTCTAGCCGTTGGAGCTTATACTGCTTGGATTACAAGATTAGCAATGGCCCTTACATTCCCACTCGCGTATCCCGTTAGTTGTGTTTTGAATAAACTCTTGGGAGAAGAAATTGGAAATGTTTATAATCGAGAGAGACTTCGCGAACTAATCAAAGTGAGACTGGGTTAATTTGTTTGTCATTTAATCATGTTTTATTGTTATGCATTTCTTGTATCCTGTCAGGTAACGGAGCGTCACCATGACCTAAACATCGATGAAGTCAAAGTGATTGAAGGGGTCCTGAAACTTGGTCAGGTCACTTGTGTTCAGGTCATGACACGGATAGAGAGCGTTTTCATGCTGCCTCTGCAGACCAAGTTGAATTATGAAACCATAAATGACATCATCAAAAGTGGTAAGGAATTGAAGTCGGAATTATTGGAAATTTTTTTGTATTTCAATTTTTTTCTAATCCTAATTCCTTGCCAAAGGTTATTCTCGAATCCCCATTTATGATTCATACCGTGGAAACGTGGTCTCCATCCTGTATACGAAGGATCTTGCCTTTATCGACCCGGAAGATGGGATGCCCCTTAAAACTTTAACCAAGATTCACCAACACCAGTGCCACTTTGTTGACGAGGCAGAACCCTTGGATGCCATGTTTAGAGAGTTTAGAGATGGTAAGGAATTAACAACTTGATTTTAAGAAATTCTGATGATTTTAGTTTGAAATTCATTTTCAGGCAAAAAAGGACACATGGCGTTTGTTCGACGAGTGTATTACAAGGTTAATGACGAACCATTTGATGAAGTTGTGGGGATCATCACCCTGGAAGACGTGATTGAAGAGTTGATACAAGCTGAAATTAGTGACGAGACGGATGTTAGTACTGGTTATATTAATCGTATCCGGACCCGTCGTGCCACGTTAAATGAAATAGGGAAAAGGGTCAATCAGTCTACTCCGTACATTTAAAATGCAAAAAACGATGCATTAAAATTGCATGCTGATCTGTAATCAACTTGTGCAAATAAATATCAGCCCATAAAAAATACAAAAGCATTGGAGTTTTCAAAATTTTCACCTACAAAATTCTCAGTTTCAAAGTTTATTTGTTTTACTCCCCAATCTTCCACATTCTAGTAGCAATATTTTGTTTGATTCAAGAATAGTCCAAGTCTCCGAGAGATTATCCCAAGTTATGAGCTGCACATGAACCACTTTGTTCATACCTAAGAAAGTTAAATACCACACGCTTGGTTAAGTTTTCTGAGTATAGAATTTAAACTTGAAGCAATTTAATAACAAATTAAACCAACCAACGTCCCACAGTTGAGATAGGAGCTTCAACACATTTCCTTTCTTTCTCGTCGTAGACATCGTCCAAATTCCGACAACTACAAATCTCTGAAAATTCTTGAGTCCCATTCTCCGATGTTTTCTTGACAATCCGACACTTTAAGTCTGCCAATCGGTCACAACTTTCTGGTGATGTGGTTAAATTCATATGATTGGTTTTGCAAGGCCAACCGTGAGCAATGTCACAACCTCTTAAAGAGTTCGGAACAAACCCCGTCTTGCATTTGCACACAAACTTGTCGTCTGCCTGTTGCCAACTTAAATTATCAACCACTTAATTGTTAAAATTCAATAACTACAAATTGAAGTCGACCTCTGATTCCCGAGCACACTCAGCGTTAACCACGCATATCTCTGATGTTGGAGTCAAACTGGGATCACAGCTTCGACCAACCAAACCAATGTCTCGACAACACCTGTTTCGCTCATTGTGCTGTTGGTAATCTTCATTTGGACAGCGACATTTCCCTCTGCAACAAATTATCAAATTTCACGTCAAAGTTGGTTCCCTTTATATTTATAAAAATAGTTTTGACAAGTCACTCACTCTGTGCACACCAAGTAATCCGCACATGGTCTGGTTAGATTACAGTCTTGATTGTAAACCCTGCCACAGAATTTATCTCGCGTTGGTTTCATAGGTTTATCGCAACTGCATACACTTTGTTTACAGGATGCACCATTGACGCAACGGAGGTGACTTTTAGAGCTTCCGTAACTACCCTGACGGACGCAGTTGTATCCAACCTGAAAAAAGAAGCTGTCATATTTTTTTTGACTTTTGTACTGCCTAAATTATGGAGTCAACCACCTTAGCCAGGCAAGCAGTCCGGGGATAATGATTATTATAAAAACGGCCTTTGTTTGGCACGGTAAACTCTGGGTCACAGTCGCATTTGTTGTTGACACAGGTCAAAAAATTTTCAAAGTTGCATTCTCCAGGAAGAGAACAATTGTCTCCTTTTTCTTTTACAACGGAGCAGGTGGCGGGGGTGTTATTGCTGGGATACTGATTTGGGGGACAGGGTGAACATGTTTCGGTTGCGGAAGTGTTGCAGAGAAATCCACATCGACCCGTTTCCAAGTCGCATTTGGAACCATTGGGGCACTGGGCAGATGCAAAGGCTTCGAAAACTTTGTTCCGATGTCCTGGAGTTACGTCTTGGAATGCCTAAATTGAAACCAAACTCAAACCTCAATTGTTCAAAACTCCATTTTGCATATAATATAAAGACAAATGTTGCGCTGTGAAACTTGTGAATACCTTCAACGTCATATTCTCATATTTGGCAGAAAAGTTGACACAATTTCTGCCAACCATTATTCTGCAATCTTTCGTATCGGAGTCGTAATACATTTCTTCATCCTCAGTGAAGCAGAGGCACTCCCCTTCAACACATGAAAGCATTTTGGCATGGTCGCACTCGTCTTGAGCTTCACATCGTTCACCAAACCGTTTTCTTGGCACACATCCGGTTTCTGGATAAGTATGAAGTCGCAATTCCTTTGGACATTCACATATTCCAGAATCGTTACATTTCGCTCCTTTGACACAGTCTACAACGGGCTCATAGCTAATGTCAATAAAATAAAATATAAATTATTGATAAATACAACAAAATATTGATTTAAATTCTTGTTCTAACTCACAATATAACTTCTTCATAGTGTGTCCCGTCTTGTTTCAGATTAACACTTACGAAAGGCCTGTTGTTGGTCACATTATCGTGTGGACATTTTCCTCCCACTGCCACCACAAAACGCTGACGGTCTTGGTCGTAAAACATGTTATCCCAAATACAAACGCATTGGGTGTGGTACATTGGATGCCCGCCTTCATAGCCAATCATTGGAACATGGTTCCCACAAATTATTCCGGGTACTTTTTCACACGGTCTGTCTTTGTCACAGGGTTCGTTATATCCTCGGCTAAGGGTAAGGAGTCCCATGATAAGTAAAACAAGGATTTTTAAACGGTGATTGTCCTTCATTACTATATCCATATTTACAGATTTAGAAGACAAGTTAAGAAACGTAAATTTGATTAACTTTAAATTGGCTCCACTAGAACTGCAAAATAATCGACTGTGTTGACAAGAAAATAACTAAATTTATTCACAAACAACTTGCAACTTAAATTCAAGTCAAAAAAATCCTGATGAAGTTAATTAATTTGAATTAAATTCATTACTATACATAATAGATTGTGATTCAATACTAGACCAACTGGTCTGGTTTTTTGCATTTTTTCGTTTCTCAATTTACATTAATTTTGCATCTTACACTACATACTTATGTACTTATGTAGGTTGAACTTTGCAGCATCAGCACAGTTTACTTTCACGTTCATTTGGAGAACAGTATTATTCGTATTCAAGTTCATGATCGAGGGTAATACTTAATGAAAAGTTTATTTCAGTTTTATCATTTTGTCTTCTAATGGGTTGAATTAGCTAAATGAACAACCAATGAGCTGAATGATCTTTTGGAGTTGAATGCCACGAATCCTGGAATACGCATTCCGTCACTGTAGGTCAAAGTTTTATTACTTGTCTTGATAAACATGAGAAGTCAATTTAAAGTAATGGATAGAAATAATCCATCAACCAAGGCAATATCCTCAAAAATATTTACATTAATTGCAACATTTGATTCTCATTTCATTGGCAAATGACGAATTCATGCATTTCCCAAACGATGTGAATGTCGTGAATTTCTCAGCTATGCCCAGATTGTAATGAAATATGTTTGGAAGTAAACGGCGAATGCATCAATTCATCCTTCAGACTTTGGCGTTTGAACACTGCCAAGAGGTGATTAACACATTTTGACATGTTTAATATGACACGCATGTCAAAAATTGGCGGACATATTGTAATATGACATTTTAGATGAAGCGTGAAGTGGAGCTGGTTTCTCAAAATTCATCTTTGCGCAGCTTAATGATTTCTGCAATTTCGGCTGAGGTATTCTGTGATTGTATGACTAATTTGTGATTTAAAGACTCGACATTTATTTTTTTTGTTTTTATTAGGTGACTGTCAAATTGAATCTTTCTCAGATGGGTCGTAATTCACCTATGCATTCTGAGAAAAACGATTCTCCTGATTCTGATGACTCACTAATCAGAATCAATGACTGTGATTGATTAAGTATTATAGTTTTTGTTGTCAGTTTTAATTCTTAATTTTAATATGATTTATCTGTGACAGAACCCAATTTCTTAACTAGAAGCAGTAATTCTCCACTGCTATCAATGAATGAATAAATTATAATAATTAAAAATTGTCAATTTTCAAGACAAGCATTTGTTGTTATGAAACGTATTTTAAAATATTGAACTCTCCGACTAAGTCTTCGACAAATGACCTGTTGACAAATCCAAATAGCACGTGATTTTAATGAAGCTAGCAACCTTAACTTATGATGCCTAAGAATTCGAAAATAGTTCAAAGTTACTCCAACCTCCTCGCATACTAACTGAAGTAACTAATATTGTGAGCAATGCAGAGTCCCATCCAATCCGTCAATTTACATGTTATCAATGCATTACAGATTCTTTCCTACTTTTTCTTCCCAGCGCAACCGAAGGAATCTGCAAATTGGGTAATGATACCATAGTGAAAAGGGCAGAGCAACTCAACCATTCCTTTCTTTCTTTCCCCACATCGAATCCAATGGTAAAGGTTAGGATTCCTTATCCCATCCAAGTCTTCTTTTCATGCACATTAATTCATTTCATTGGGTTACTTTCATTCTCTTCCTGCACCGGAACTATCTCTCTCTCTAGCAATGCGTAGCCACTGCTCTGCTCTGCTCTCTGGGAAAAAGGAAAGTGGAGAAAGTTGGTTGGTTGGTGGTGGACTTTCTCTTTTGTGTACTAAACCCGAGTTAGCTCCAATGCAGAGGAGAGGTTGAGTTGGGTGTGTAGGTAGGGATCGATACTGGGTAGCGCCAAACGGTCCGGGAACTTTTTTTGCCTCCGAACCTCTTCGACTCGGTGTCCTCATGCCGCATTGGCCTTATAGACGACAACATAGGCATATACACTATATTCCTCTGGTCCATTGACTTTCTCTACTTTCCCTTCTGCAGTCTAGACTGTTTACTTATAGAGTGCTATCCGACTTACTTGTCCAAAGGTGGAGAGGATGGAGCTACATATATTCGCAGGGAAGGGAAAGTGCAACTACTTTCTCTCTTCAGTATACATTCCACAACTACATAGCAGAGTGTGTGGTGTGTGTCTGTACTGACTGCTGGGTGAATGGGAATGGTTATAAAAGACAGAAACTGGGTGGAAATGTTGTTCTTAATGAGTGAAAGTTTTTTTCTTAATTTACCACGTGTTCATTAATTATAGCTTGTTGTGTATGTGTGTTAAGTTATCATGACAAGTGCCAAGTGTTCTTGGGTGAGGATCCTCTGTGGCAATCAACTTCTCTTGCTGGAGACTAAAAGTCTTAGGGAGGGCGGAACTCTTTAAAACAAAGGTAATGACTATTGTCTCAGTTTTTAGTAGATCAATTGAGTAGTTTATATTTAGAGAGGAGAGATCATATTGGGTGGAAATAACGGAAAACGTTAATAATCCAACGATTGCTATTTGAAGTTGGAAAGGAGTCAAAAGTGGTTGTAATCAAAAACTGATCCCAATAAATTTGATATTTTTTGGCTACGTATAGGGGAGAAAGGTTCGAAAATGTGTCAAATGAAATCGATAAGTTTAACGGGCGCATAAGTGTTTTAACCCAGAACGAATGGTATAGATTGGTTTGGCGTGTGGAGAACTTGAAATGTAAAAATGACGTGTGACTTTTACCAAAAATTGAGCTACTACATTTAAGGAGTAGAATTAGTTTTATGTTGAAACATGTATTTTATTCTTAAACCAAATACTTTCGAATTTGCAGTGCAAAACCTTTTGCCAAAATTTGATGTTTCAATCTGAAAAACATTACTCATTCCGAAAATATTGAGATTGTGTCAAGGAAATCATTGCCCAAGATGTTTTCAATGTAACTAACTGAAATGAAAGAATATGGTACAATGTAATGTATGTGAGAGAAAGTATTTTGTCATAAATATGAGTCATGTGACCAAATGCTGTGCATGCGACAGACAAAAAGTAGGAAATGCTTTCTTTCTCCCTGGCATAATTGCAAGTATTCAAATGGCATGTTTCCAGACTATGAGTAAACAAAGGAGGAATAAATTCATTTTTTCTTGTTTTCTGTTAAATCGTGTGAATCAAGATTGTGCTTGTAAACGATCTGAGAGAGTCCAGTCATAGGATTCTAGGAAAGTAGTCACGTTTTGTGTTGAGTAATCGATTCTTCCCATTACCCAAATTGAGTTGGCAAGTTGAAAAGGAGTCTGATCCGGGTTTACAAGTACCACACATGTATTCATTCAATTGACAAACATGTGGACGTTTTATCCTTGTTGAGATTTCGATGCGCTTCACTGAGTAAAATGGAAAAATAACAATTTTGTCTGACTGGTCTTGGAAATAGTGTCAATTACTGGGAGAGGAATGCTTTGGTTTTGTGATGCATATTTGCCGTGATGCACGGAGGATATTACCCAACCAGTGGGTAACATTTTTTGCCCACCTGCACGCACTCAGGTTGTGGCACCCACTACTTCGATTTAAAAAAGAGGCAAACCTACGTAATTACGGGATAGTGCTGTATGAGTCAGTGTGGCTGTCAAGTAGTTGTTTTATTGGGAGCGGGATAAATTATGCAAATTAGCAGCCGTGCGTGCTAAAAGATTCATTTTGCGACCCATTGGGTTTTTATGCTGTCAATTACAAGTCACAAGTCAAATAAAAATGGGTTTGACTTATTGTCCTGTCCACCAACACTATTGTAGCGTATTAAGTATGTCACTCACTTAGGAGAAAGTTGGGATGGTCAACTTTTCAATAAATGAAAAATGTTCATACCCGATTTTTCAGGGGGATCGCGGAAGGCTTGGTGGAAGTAGGCAGGCACCCCTCACCACCACCCCTTCCTACCCATTGGTGACTGTCCTGTCCTGTCCTCCAAGAAATGGGGTCCTCCAAGAAAAAGAAGAAAAATGAGGAAAAATCCGATACTCCGGGACCATCTTCCCTCTTTGTATTCACTGACGATACCAAAGTTCGTCGATGTACACGGTTCATAATCGAATGGGCCCCGTTCGAGTATGCCGTTTTACTCACCATCATTGCAAATTGTGTCGTCCTAGCGTTAGAGGTAAGTTTGGGCATTTTGTTCACCAAAATTATGAAGTTTTGCACTGTCATTGCAGACCAAAAGATTATACTGAATGGCGAAAAATAATAAATGATTATGTAATGTTTGTAGGAACATTTGCCCAATGGGGACAAGACGATTTTAGCTCAAAAATTAGTAAGTAGCCAAGTATTTTGTGGATACAGACAATACATACAAGGTAACACGCATTTACTTTGCAGGAAGAAACGGAGAACTATTTTTTAGCAATTTTTTGTATTGAAGGTATGTAAACTGCACAGAATTGACAAAGGAATGACGTTTTCGAATGACGAGTCTAAATTTAACTATTGCTTATTTTATAGCTACGCTCAAAATACTCGCCCTAGGATTTGTGCTGCACAGCGGCTCTTATCTGAGAAACATTTGGAACGCGATGGACTTTGTGGTCGTTGTCACAGGGTAAAGAATAAAGTCGCTTATTTATACTTTATTATAATGAAGGAAAGACAATGAATGGGTAACAGAAATATTTAAATACGTAACAGAATTGTATGAAATTTCTTTCTCAAACAAATCTGACTTGTAACTTGACTCTCTCGTAAATTAGTGAATGAGGTGAAGTTATCTTGTTTATCTGTACAGTGAGTAGTTAAAAGTGTTGTGGATTCCTCTTCCTACAAAATGATTATGTAATATTTAATCGTGGTTTTGTCCACTTTGGATATTAGAGTTAATAGTGATAGTGATGTAGTTGTACCTGATTTACTTGTAGTTAAAGTTGTTTCTAGTTGTTGTTGGTATTTTCCTCCAGGATCCTGACCCTCTTCATGCGTGGAGACGTTGGCGTAGATCTTCGGACCTTGCGAGCAATCCGCGTCCTCCGACCTCTCAAACTTGTCTCTGGGATACCGAGTACAGGCTTTGTTACAATTATTTAGAATTTACTTATAGACTAGAACAAGTAGATTAGATACAGTTACTAGTATCTTTACAGAAGTAGTGAATTCTGTGGTAATTATGATTTTTTGCACGTTTAAACTTTTTAGTCATTACACTTCAAATTTTTTTTGAGCAGTTGAAATTAATCAAAATTTTGGCAAACTTTAAATACTCTTTCGAATCTTTTTGATGTTAAATACCGCAAAAGGAAAAATTACCACATATTACGCACCTGCATCGCCAAAGTATTATGCTTTCTAATTCAATGTCTTGTTCTATTTCCAACGCAGGTTTACAGGTTGTATTATTTTCTATAATAAAAGCGATGGTAAGTTGATATTGTAATTGAAAATAATGCTTGCTTTATTGTGTTGTGGGCAAGCACTAATTTCAAAATTGTTTTTTAAATTCTATAGGCACCCCTTCTTCAGATTGGGTTATTGGTGCTTTTTGCCATCGTAATTTTCGCCATAATCGGGCTAGAATTTTACTGTGGAGCCTTACATCGGACGTGTTACAGTTTAGAGGATTTGGGTTAGTTATTCGAATAATGCAATTATGGCTTTGACTGTGGCTATTGTTGGCATATTTATTGTTGTAGATGAAATAGTAAAAGAAGGAGATTATCCAACTCCGTGCAACTCGGACACTGCAGAGTTACACAACGTGGAAATTCCACCTCCACCAGGATCCTATTCTTGTAATGGCAACGTGTCCGTTTGTGAGGACAAATGGATCGGTCCTAATTTTGGAATTACTTCATTTGACAATATTGGTTTTGCAATGTTAACTGTGTTCCAGTGTATTGTAAGGTTTATTTAAACTTCAATGTCTGTAATAAATGCACATAATAACTCATCATGTTTGTTATTATGTAATTTACAGACAATGGAGGGATGGACATCCATCATGTATTGGGTAATGTGGCAAATCCGGAGTAAAACGAGCATTTATGACCTGACTAATTTTTGCTAACTTAATTTTTTACTCCTTTGCAAGACCAATGATGCACTGGGAAGCATGTTTAACTGGATTTACTTTGTACCTCTAATTGTAATTGGTTCTTTCTTCATGCTCAATCTTGTTCTTGGTGTT
>JAAXNX010003475.1:0-10651 GCA_036491905.1 Folsomia manolachei
CCAGGCTCCAAACTTTAACTTTAATTATTTAATCTGCATTGTAACTTTATGGGCATTGCCCGGAATAAATCATACATACATACATACATACAACAAGCAAAGCCGTAACTACAAACCAAACTTATTTCAAGTGGGATTCTCTTGCAATTTGCCTGCACGGTTGTACTCTTTGAGCAATACTAATGGACAAAAACATATATTGCTTAAAAGATATGAAGTTCCGTTTGGGTTAGTTAAACTTAACCCTAGTTGTTAAAATATGCTATTTAATCAAATGAATTGACTTATAATTTGTGTTTTCTATGTTTCAAAATGACTTTCATTCCAAATCATGGAGCTAATATTATTAACGTATTAAAACATTGCAGTATGCTGTCCGAAAAAATGGTACACTACGCTCTTAGAAGAAATGGTGAGTTGAAATATATTGAAGTCAAAGTGCGAATACAGTTATGTTATAACGGATTAAGAATTTTTGGGTATTTCCAGAATGGTTTGTCGTCAATCTGGACGAACTGATTAAGATTATGGAACGACAAATAAGTCTCGTAAATGACGCAAAAAATCAAGGGCTATATCACAAGCCAACTTCATCTCCGCACGACCTTGTTGATTCTAAAATATAAAGGCAGATAACTGTATGTGTCAGCAGAATAACGACCAACTCGGGTCCGGAGCTATGACCAGGAGCACCACTTAACTTACTTAACTAATTGCACTCTATATCGCTGCAATCTTTTCTTATACTCACCACCACCATACTAATATGTCCATTATCAAACAATTAAATTTGAAAATAACAAAATGGTGGATGCAGGCTAATTAAAAAGCTGCCGGAGATAGTTTAAATTTTTTTAACTTTAAGCAGACATGAAAAAGGACTTACAATAATCCAGGTGTCGTTCATCCCCTTTTCTTTTATAAACCCAGAATAGTAGTTTTTATCACTCCATCGAGCAAAAACGGGATTATTAGTAGAAACAGAGCCCCACAAAGTTTTTGAATGCTTGAGCATAGCCAAATCCACGGGTTCATTGTTTACTTCTTGCTCAAATTTTGTTAACGGTCTAGCTGCTGCTCCTTCTACAATTGCAACGGCTCGTGCTGGTGAGGGGTCTGTGGCTGCTGAACTTGAAAATTCTTTTGAAATCGACACACTACGGGACTTGGGTACGGGAGTGGTTTGTTGAGAAGTGTTCACAGTTTTGTCAGCAAGAGTTGCAGACACCCGTTTTTTGCCAGTTTTGCTTGCGCTGGAAGTATCACTGCTGGAAGATTTCTTTGACGATTTTGATCCTCGTCGTTTTGTAGTGGTCTGTGGATTAGAAGAAGTAGTGTCTGAGCTGCTTTCTCCATTTGATACCGACATCTTTTCCCTTTTGCTCCCTTTATATATTTCACTAAAAGCCTGGTCGTCGCTTAATCTGGTTGAAGTTAATTTTGTATCGTTTTTTCCACGTTTCTTAGACTGTGGTATATCTATTATAAAAAAAACGAAATTAAGAGGACACATGACATTATCCGTTATTACTTATTAGCAATTACCATCTTCACCGGGACTATCGCCATTAGGGCTTACAGTATAAACTCCTGTTTTAATACTTTCCCGTGGAATGCAAGATCCAAGGGTAGATGAGGTCCATCTGGCTTTCCGATTGTATCCTGTTGGTTGTGGAACTGAAAATAGATGTTCTTCCGAATCTATATCTCCCAAGTACCCGCTGTTCAAACTAGACTGACCCAGACCAAGGTTGTGAGAATTCAGAAACACTTCCAAACGGATGTAGTCGGATGGAATGCATGGTTCCTGGGAATATACAAATATATTTAATACAATACTAGTGATAATGGAGCATAACATGTCCATAAGAAGAGATATTCTATCATTTCTATCTTTGCTAAAATAAAGAAGAACGGAGGTGTCACGAGCGATTCTATCTATATGATTATGTGCGACAATGGCTAGTACAACGCCGCACGTAATTCCGGAAACATTAGCCTCTCAACTCATTCCCTGTCATCACAAGCTTTGGTATATGTTACAAATTGTCAACGTATGTAATTTATGAATTAATAAAATTATGTATCTCGTTAATTTTTAATCAACCATAAAGCAAGATTAATTACGATTCTTACCTCATATACTAATTTTCCTGTCTTCGGATCAAACGCTTTAAGACTAAGGTTAACTTCACGACAAGGTATATCCGACTGCAGAGAGTAAAAACAAACATGAGTTACGTTACGTTTACGTTTACCTTAAAAACGTAAGAATAACAAGTGAGCTCATGATTTTACTTTTTCACTGTCCGATAAGGGACTACTTTCCATTCCTGGTCCTAGTTTTTGAATTGTTCCTCCATTCTCGTTAGAAATGTGATCCCCTCCATTACTTTCCACTAAGCGTTCTTTTCCTGCTTCAGTTTCAGATTCCCTTTCAGACTTAAACTTTGTTGATACATCTTCACACTCGTGCAACTGGTCATTGTTAGTGTCCTCGCCGTCATTAGCAATACTTATCACACTGGCAAGACCCTTTCCAAGTTGTTCAATATCATCCTTGCTACTGCTCCCGTTCTCCAGAGGTGGCAAACTCAATTCTAATGGCTGTGAAGGAATAATAGATAAATTTACTTCAGGCTTCCACCAAAAAGAGGACATCAAACTCAAACCATTCATCAATTTACCTCATTGTCTTCCACGGTAATATGAGAATCCTTAATTAAATACCCTGCATCAACCCCACGATTAACGTCGCCTTCCACCAGTGAGACGTCAACGCCAATGATGTTGGCCGAGTCCACATCAATGTCAACAGCCATCGGATTTATACTGGCATCCAATTCCACCGGCATTGTTTCAATATCTCCTTCTCTTGTCTGTCCCAAAACTTCAATATCCTCATGATCCTCCATTCTAGGACGTTTTCTAGCAGGCTTCAGTTCAATCATTGAACTCTCGTTGAGATCCAAGGAATCACTTGAATCCTTGTCTACGGCCCTTCTTTTATCCGACATTGTTAAGCTTTCCTTCCTGTCATAAAATAATAAGATTGTAAGAACCAACCAACTATTTTGAATGAATGTATCTATGTATGTATCACTTGGCCTTGGAAATACCAAAAGAATCTTATCAAAACTTGGACTAACACAAAACGACACACAAATATTTACAGAAATGAATTAAAAACGCAACCACTAAATGGCAATCCCTGACATTGAACAATTACATCATCAAAGTAATTGAAGATCAATAAATATTTTGAGTATTATGCCACAATTTTAGGTACATTTTAGTACTACTCGGTAAAGGGAACAATTTCCAGTAGAATTTGCCCGGCTCTCAGTACTCACCCAAACCAATTACTTTAAATTGTGGCTCACCTATTAAACGGTGGTTCCAGTGTGTTGTAGGATTCTGACCTTTGACCAGAACAGGTCAAGAAGGGAATTTCCTTTATTCTTGTTCCCTTGTCCTCAGTTCAGTCACTCGCTCACGTGTGGAGGGAAACGTAAGAATAATATATTTTTTGTTGTTGGACTAATAACCAGAGTCAAGTTTTGCTTGTTGGTTGTGTGATGGATAAAAGCGACGACAGAGCTCCAAACGTTGTATTTTGTGGAGAAATTCCTGGCCCCAAACCTGAGTGTCTCACCCAAATCTCACCAGATGACGATTGGATCCAGTGCCTGGAAATGAAAGGAGATTGATTTAACCACCCACAACAAATGTTTGGTCTTGTCGGCAAATTATTTCTTTGCCCAGTTTGACAGATTCTCGATTAGAGTTAGCTTGAAGCAATTAATTTGGAAGTATAGAATCTCCCAACTTGTGGATTTGTAACAAAATCTGCTGAAGCCCGGAATCTCTGTACTTTAGGAGGATTATAAAATGGGTAAGGTAACAAATTCTGTTGTTACATTACAAATAATTTGTAATGTTACATACAATCCATTATTGAATATTTTAACAATACGATAATTCTATGATGATGATGATTCGACATTTTGGGGATGCAGAAATTTTAAATTAGCTTAATTATTACATTTTTGCAGCCCTCTCTCATGGCATGTCAGCCATCGTGGCGTCAATCGTTTCGGTAAGCACAGATATGTAATTTAACATGATACTAACTGTATAAATGTCAAGCAAAAATTATAAAAGAGGACTTTATTTCAAACAATAGGTAGGGCTATTTGCCGGCCTGCAATACACCAGACACCAATTGGCGTCATCAGGACCTGGTACCATATTTGGAGGAGCCCTCTCTGCAGTCTTGTTTATGTTTATTCTAACCGTAAGTATTAAATATAAGCAATGGAAGCTGCGTAATGTATTAACAGTAATAATTAACTAAATTGAGTATGCTTTTCCAGGCTGTTGGTAATCTGGAATTGGTCGTCTTTGGAAAAGGATTTCAAACGTCGGTGTTTCCTGAAATATTTTTCTGCCTAATTTTTGCCATGATTGCAGCCGGCCGTGTTCACGGAGTCTGTGTAACGACGTAAGTATTCAATGAGAGATATTACAATTACACCCACGCCAGTTTAATTACACTACAATTTAACCTTTTCAGATGTTTTGGATTCTCATTAATTACCGTCTATTATATGCAACGAATTGCCCAAAAGACTTATGTGACTACTAATCAAAGTCAAGCGTCAAATGTTGCTGCTCATAAGAAGAAGAATAAGTAAAAAAAATGTTATTACGATTCTTATTATCTAGTGAGGATTTTGTACATCGTCCAGTCCAAACGTAAATAAATATATGCTTGACTGCGACAGCATTAAAAAATGAATTATGAATTACATTATTATACCCATGCCAAAGTTCAATTACAGTATAATTTAAAGTTAGGTGTGGAAGATTTTACGACGTTGAAGGTCGTCTTCAGTCTATAAACCACTAATAATAGTTTAATATTATAACCCCAACTTCTCATAAACCTCGGCGTTTCGATACCAGTTCCATTAATTAATGGTACGAACTATACTGAGATACGTTTTTACTATGGGACAAAAGTTGTCTTGCTTACTCCAAATCCGAATGCCTGAGTAACTTTTGGTTAGTTTTGAGTCGTCAGTTGATTTCGTATAGAGTTTAATGTCGAACTTTAGTCTTTCAATTTCCGATAGGTTACGGGCATAATAATTGTGCAACTTTCAAATCAGTACCTGTGCCATTTTATCTCCACTCAGAATGACAACTCTGAAGAAAGATGGAAGGTAAAAACCGTTTGACACTCATGCACCGAGCTTATTAAAGTGGTTGAAGTTTGGTGTTTGAAAATCTGCTCTCTGTTTAATTGTGTCGGTTGGTGTTAATTACTCCATTGTGAGCCCATCAAACAAGCCTGGCTCAGCCAAACCTAGGAACAGGGCAACTGAACTGTTGGAAACAATAAAACAATGAACTTGGCCCTTTCATCATAAATGAAGTAGCCACTCATGCGATTACGATTAATTTGGGATCAAATTAAAACTCAACAAAAGGAAGAGTTCCTGCCACACAGGACACGCGTTCTCATTCATCTCATATCCATCCACTCACAAAACAGCTCCAGGGCTAAAGACAATTGTTCTCATCTCCACGCCAAACTAATTTCAGTTCTTTCTTTCGTTAGCTGATCTCTCACTCCCTTGGACTAACAGTGAGAGATATGACAATGAAGTTTCCCGTTGTCGAGTCAATGCCATAAATCTTTTTTAAAGCGTTTTTGTAGTCTGCGGATTGATAAACCCGGTACAAACATGCACAGTAAATAATGCAATTTAAAAACATGTTTTAACTGCTTTTAAGATTTGGGGCCACCGACCATATTACTAAGGAATGATACAATCAAAGAAATTAGAAACAATTATAAATGGTCCCATTAGCAAAGTAGAGTTGTAAACTCGGCTGCATAATTGAGTGGAACAGGTAAATCTAATTATGGAGATGATTCATGAGCCCACAAAACCAGACACGATGTTTCAAATTCAACTTCAACCCATTTCAGTTTATGCACAACATACGACTACGCCATGAATGAAAATGGAAACCAAAACCTCAGCTCGACCAAATCCAGAAATTAGTGGAGAAAGTCTATTAAATATTTTATACATCCATCACACCATGATTCCATGCCATATTCATCCCCTGACTTTCCCAGCAGAAAATTTTCTACAATCCCTTTATACACAGAAGGAGTGAAAGCGCATTCTCTGATGCTGTATAACACGCCACCACAACCCAACCTCTTTTCCCTTCCTTGGCTAAAATTAAAATAGTATTTGCAGTTTTGCATTCATAAAATTTTGAGAAATATTAGCAATGGATATTTTCACACGAAAGTCTGCGAATTCCCAGGAAGTGAAAGCATTCTCAAGTTAAGCTCAGCTCGGTCTGTTTCCATTCCCTGGTGAGTAGATTTGTTGTAAGAATTATGCATGGACACTCAGCTCATCTAGTTTAGTGCATTATGAATTTATCATTGGATTTGGATGGATGGGTGAAAAGTGCTTTCTCACACTTTCCCTTTTCACCCACCAACGACCACACCACAATAATCTCTGGTTGGTTGGTGGCAATTCTCTCAGGTTTAAGTGACATCTGACACCTTTTCCCTCCTTGACCTAAGAATTGAGGAGAGATGGACCAAATAATTTTCCATCTTCTTGTGATTTTATGTGCCAAACTGTCACTCACATCACCTTCTGCTGCCTTCACCCCATTTATTCATTTCGTTGGATGAAAGTTTTGAGTGAAAGGTTGGTTCTAGTGGTTATCCAGTAAATAATGTAAGATAGTAGCAATATTTGAATGGGGGAAAGTGATGAGATTTGACAGATTGCTTTGCTTGGAAGATCAATGACGAGAAAGTGAAGAGGTAATGTAGTGCCATTATTTTAGCCAATGCAGCGGATAACTCCACGAAGTTGAGGGATTTATAATTCTGCGATGGGTTAACATTCCCAAATTTTGGAATCCAAATCTACGCCGAGAATGTTGTACACTTTGCCACTATTATGTAACAAGGAGAAAGGAAGGAAGAGGTTGATTTGATAAAGCTTACTTTTACATCCCCATTCTTTAACTAATGCAATGGATGGAGTAAAATAAAAGGATAAAATAAGATGTGTCGTAGATTTAGGTGTTTGACATTTATTAGCCATTTCCTTAGGTCTAAGAGTGTCTCGTTCCAAGCTAAACCAAACCAACAGACCATTCATAGCATTACGTAATAGTCTATAGAATACAAAAAAAGATCTAAAAAAAATAAAGTTCATTGACAAGCCCGTTTACTTTATTTAAGTTTGTTATTTATGTTACACGACTTTCCCACGTTCTTGAATTGTATTACTACACCTGTGATTACTTAATATTTCCTCAAATATAATATAACTGGTGCTATTTTATCTGATAAATTTATTTACGCAGATTTTGCAAAATCTCGTGCTTCAGAATAGCATAGTTTCACATAATGAGAAAATTGACGAGCAGCCGCACGACTAGTACTAGTATGACACATGATATATCCTATTTCAGAAAAAACGCCTTGGCGAATTTTTATTTGTTTCAGGATTAAATGTGATAGATAACACTGATGTAATGCTTCAAGAATGAGGACATTTCCACATTTGTAGGATTATCGTTGTCTCGTTCAGCCCTTTGTTCTGATGATTGTGATGATCTCAGTTCTGCGAAGCTTATGGTTATCCAGGGTGCTAAGTGGTATCAAGTTCATATTACTGTTCTTTTGCTAAACCACATTATACCTGCAAAGAAATGGCAATTTTTTAGAAAGTATTTTCTACCAATTCTTACAATACCCCAAAAGATTAAGAATTCATTCTGGCTCTCTACGGGTTTTTATTTTAGGAACTGCACAATCTATTGTCTCATGTTTGGTTGATTCTCTTTAAATCTATCCCTTCTAAATGGGGAAGGAGGAAGGAAATAGTAAACTTTCCTAGGGTACCACTGGTAGTCTTTGTTGGCAACCAGTCAATTGACGAACAAAATGACCAAGAGATGAGATGACGAAGGGAAACAATTATCTTTCTGGAACATTAGCCACAAGATGGGACAAAAAATGAGAGAAATTAATTTGTACAGTCCAACTTCATCTTCCACATACCAAGTATCCAGCCCAGGATTGGGATGACTCACATCCAACTTTCACCAAAATCAAGCCCCAACCAGTTACACACGCTGTTTTCCATTGTCTGTGAGAGAACCCGGTTTACTCACATCACATCCTCCGTTTAACAAACTGACGTAGCCCAATCTTGAAGGAATTAGACAAAAACAGTGGACATGGGCATCAAATATCCGGGTAATCTATCCACCTTATCGACGACATGGTGAAAGAAAGCGGTGGACAAAAACACGAGCGATGATGATTAAAACACATATTGCAGCTTGGAAATGTATTTTAACAGGTTTGACTAGTGATTTCAATGGTTGAGGTTTTTCTACATCTTGAAGTTTTTTCACCAGGTTTCGTTTTCTTTTTTGTAGCAAACTAGGTTTGGACTGTTAAAATTTTTATGTTCCAAGTCAGTGTAGGAGATACCTTTATTGATTTGAAAAAATTATTGTTCCAACAGGTTTTGCTTTGTCGCATTAACACTAACAATTCTCATTATTTCACATTTTGCTCGAGTGATCAATTCAACTCAATCCAAAGGAATTAAGGGCACGTCCTATTGTACTGATGAGGGAAATACGACAAAACAAGGAGGATGTAGTAATAATATTTTTATTTTTACGTGTCTCGTTTCTAATCCAATGTACTCCAGAACTACTTGCACAACTGAACTTACCATCCATCTACCACATCACATTTCGATATCAGTTTTCTTTTTCTCGTCCCAAGCATGGTTGGTTAACTGCTTTCTCCTTTTATAGAATGAGCCTTTTCTTCCTTCAAGCCACAAAATTGTCCACTTTGTCATTTTATTTCTGTAATAATCTTCACCACACTCATTCTATGTAATGTCATCAATATTTATTACAACACACATTCACTGAGGCAGATGCATGATGAACAAATGCATTCGAATTGTATTAGTAAAATAACGATGTTGCTAGAGAATGTGACAATGAAGTAAACAATTGAAAGTAGATTATATATTTATGGAAAATATAATTTTTTGTTTAAGGTTCGAATGAAACTGGGATGAAATAAAACAAAAAATAGAATGGAATAATATGTACAAAAGTATGTATGTGTTGCATAGGTAGACAAACACTACTATTAGATGTTTGGTTAGTTAGCCAGATCGGACTTGTCAGATGAATTTAGGAAATGTAGACGCTTTTTGGATAAGACGATGATGACAATTTACGTGACAAGTAAACATGATGATCTCTTTAAGTCTTTTTTCTATTCTTCTCCATCCACAACTGACATCTCCAATTCGCCCCCACTCCTAAATTCACTCGTCGTCATCCTTTTGTTGTCTTGTCGTCTATTACTTGCCCAATCCCCAATTATATGGGGGGATAGAATTGATTCATAAAAGGACAATAATGTCAATTCAATGCACACCAGCATTGCACTGAGAATCTCATTATTGGTCGGTATTCGGTTTATGTGGTTGTACAATGCTCAAGGGTGCATATAGAATCTACAAGATGCACTTGGAAATGATCACTAAATTTGTCCGTAGAATCATTCATTTTTGTAAATCTTATGATATTTAAGTGATTAAAAACAATTATTATGGTGATGCAAACTTCTAGTTGTAAAAAAGTCAGAGTAGTTAGATCCCTGAAACACATTTTTTTCAAGGATAGAATTTCGTAATTTAAGATTTTTGTTTATTTTTTATTTTTTAAATACAAGACGAGAGACCAACTGCTCCTTTTATTTATACACCCCTTGCTTTTCAAATGTTGAAATAAATGAAACTGAGAAATGTAACAGAGTCTCCGTTAACTTAGAAAGCCGAACAAAGTTAAATACAACATGACCCCAGCTCCACGAGTTACGGCGACCTCTTATCCCCGGATTTTATTTTGTCGGAAAGGATTTTTTGTCAAGTGAGCATCTTATGAAGTGTGCCTGTCTATCTTCCAGTGAATGTGCACAATGCGGTGATGAGGTATCAAAAGTAGTTTAGGTTTTAGCTTAACAAGACTGCACCCAGCCAAACAAATAAAACAAAGATATGAGAATGGATGCAGTTCTTGAGCAATTTACTTAGACAACTTGTACTGGATGAAGTTGGAGTAAATTCAGTCTCAGAGTGAAATCATCTTGCAGCCTGCTTGGTTTCTCGGTGTATGTGTGGCGGTGGTGGTGGCGTCAGTTCAGTTCGGAGTCGACGAAATTACAACGGATTAATTCCCTTGAATAAATTCGTGCCCCTTGGGTATTCCATCCAATTGTTCCTCTTCGCCGACTTTCTCCTGGTCCACCCACACATTTTTAACAGTAAGTGATGCCATTGCATGGAGAAATACTACGGGAAAAAATGTCTGCACGAACCCTTTATACTTGGCTTCAAAAGTAACATCACCCGTCTTAAAAAAGGATGCAAAAAAATAAAAGAAATCTCATCTCACTCTCAAGATTCCCTTCTCATCCGGATTTTTATTCAGTCTGACATTCAAAACGTCTCAATTTAAGGTTTCATTTTTTTTAGAACCAAGAGGGGAG
>JAAXNX010003476.1:0-10648 GCA_036491905.1 Folsomia manolachei
AAAAAGACGACAATTAAAACGGCTTGATTGGTTATGATCTGTTTATTCATAGAATGATGAGAGAACATATGCAAAGATGAGTAGTTAATTATTTAGATGAAGTGGGCTATCACAGCACAGAGTTAATTTGTAATTAATTAAGTATTTTGTACACTTGCACAATTACATATCCATCAATTTGGTAATATATTTCCATCAAGCATCACTCATTTAGCACTGTAATTAATACCAACAGTTAACTAGCTACCCATTAATTGACAATAATCATAATAAAATTGCTCATAGCTTATTGAATTAAAAAGACACAAATTAATACATTCCTTAAATCGTTGTGGACGTGACAGTAGATACGCCGTGAACATAAGCCATTGGTCCCACATCCTGGGAGAGGGAGGTGAGGTGGTGATAATACAATCCGTACTCGCTCCTCTCCAACGGAAGTTCCGGAAGGAACAGGAAACTCACCGCGGTAGACGCGGACTGGTCTTTTATCATCCCGTTGACCCTGCGGAGGGAGTGAGACAAAATAGAAAAGGTTACTCTTTAATCAGAATTCGTGGCAAATTTCAATTTGATGTCGCATCTTACGCTCGAATGTAGTCTGGTCGTATCGTTTTAAGTGGCCATTGTGGGGCAGAATCCATCAGCTCCGGATGTGGGGTGGGCCCACCTGGAGGAAGTTGTTTTTGCAGGACACCATCCCAAGGGATGGCTACAATCCGGGCTTTAATTCTCAGGATTTGAAGCATCCTCCGAAGTTCAGCTTCACGACATTCGGCCTCTGCTGAGGTTGTGGTGGATGTACAGAGGAGGAAGACGCGGAGGGTGAGAGTCTTCCAGAGTGGGGTCATATTTAGGACACAGCCCAACTGGAGGAGGAACAGGGACGAGGTGTCCATCAGGGAGTTGGCGTCACCAGAGAAAAAGTTTATGGGCCAAACATCTACGAAAAGGTGCTTCTTTCGGGCGACCTAGTCAAATAAAATAATTGGGAATTAAATGAGGTTCACAGAAAAGCCAAAAGATAAGACAGACTCACCTTTGCTTTATCTAAAAGCGCCATATTTCGACATAGCACGACATTCTTGTTCATTTTAATAATGTCTCGGATAACTTCGACGTACTGTTCCTCAGTCAGCCGGTCCTCTTTGGTTTCTCGCATGGGAAATGTGGACGAGGGGAATTTATCCGTGCGATAAGGAAGGGGTGGGGCTGCGGATCCATCTCCGGAGGAATTTCCAGCAAAAAAGTCGATGGGAGAAGCATCATCGTGGAAGCCAAGGACTGAGAAAAGCCAAAAAGATGAAATTAGCATGGAATCAAGGGTAATTTTGAAATTTTAAAGTTTTGTCTTATCACCAATCGTGTTTGGACGCATGGCACCCAACCCCGAAATTCGGACAAGATGATGCATCCCTTCCCGGAAGGAGCGGGCAACGGTGAGCTCAATAAAAGCTTTAACTTTAAGATGATCCACGAGTGACAGCCAGCTCCCATAATCCTCCGTGGCTGGATCAGTCTCCATTTCGTCGTATTCACCAGACTGGAGTAAAAATAACAGCAATAAGATAAAGCCAAGATAAGGTTGTTATCATCACCAACTTACATAAACATGTCCCAAAACATAGAGTCCAGATTTCTTTAAATCATTCACAAAATCAATAAGTGGAGCCGCTGAGCGTGGATTGGCGACTAAAAAAAACCAGGAACTGTTACTAGTGTGCGTGGACATATTTCAGGCCCGGTGAAAAAAAGGAAATTAAACGTGTCGGAATAATGTTAAAAAAGATTAAATTGTTAAGAAAGCAGTAACCTACAAAATAAAGTACCTTGTTTTCAAACGGTGACCCATTGCTAATGCTTCAACGAATGATACGTAATTTATTAAAATGCCTAAATGAAATACCTAAAAGAAGCATCTGTGGCCTCCAGAATTTGACGTGATCCTTCCTCGAGTCTAACAGAAGGAGATATTTCCGGACCTGGTGAAAAATAAGAGCCTGCGAAATGGAGCCCCAGTTGGACGCGGATCTCGAGGTGGACAAGAGATGAAGCATAATAACCAGGACGAGGCAGGCGATTATGGATAACGAGGCGTAAATTGGGTTAATTACGAACATCATCGCCAAAGTACCGACCATTCCGATGAAGGCGGTTTTGGCCGAGAAATATTTAAAGGCTGGTCTGGAAGTGGGAATTAGATGAATTATTATTAAGATGATCTTAATAAGATCCCAATTTCGATGCCAAGATCACTCACCTAAAATTAGGCGCAGAAGCTAGGTCCAAACCCAGACAGGCTAGGTTCATAGCAAAATAAGAAAGTAGAAAGAGAACCGAGTTCAGCTGCGCAATCACGTTGAGGCTCCCGATAAGGAGGAACATTTCCACGATAAAGAAACAAAGGAGGACGGAAGCCACGGGATTTCCACCACGGGTCGTGCCAGCATTTAAAAATCGGAGGACGGGTCCTAAACAGTCAATTAAAATCAGGATTAGTATCCACATTAATTTCAAGTTTATTCCCATCTCACCAAAAATATCGTCCTTCGCGACCGCCTCCAGGACACGAGATGCACCGATAAGATTCGAAAGTGAGGCGGAAAAGGTCGCGGTAAGAATTCCAATCGTAACAAAGGGTTCCCACAGATTAATCCCCATCATGAAGATGTAATCATTTTGAAGGAGATAGTTGGAGCAGGTCCCCGCCGCCAGGAAGGAGAGGAGGACGTAGATAACAAACTGGAAGTAAAAGGTCACAATGTCAAGGTTAATCCTTAAAGTTAATTGAATTATCAACCACCGTAAATCCCACAGCGGAAATGGTTCCTTTCGGAATGGATCGTCCTGGATTGACCAGTTCTCCGGACATGTTTGCACCCGCCATGATACCCGTTACGCCAGAGAAGAGAACACCGAAAACCAGGGCGAAATTGATGGAGGCTCCATCACTTGTGTAATCCACACCATAATTGGCTCGAAGGTTTTCGTGAAATGTGGCGCCAGAGAATCCAGTAAAATTGGCGGTGGTTATGTTGGCGTTGTAGGCGCCCTTGTTTCCGTCCGGCAGCTCGACCTGGAGAAGAACAAGGAAAATGAAATAATGTCCGAGAATTAGGTCGAATAATTCAATGGAACGTACTTCAAATGGTCCTTGGAAAAAGGAGGCAATCACGGAAAGTAGAGACACACCCACAACGGTCAATACGGCGACGGATGTCTAAAATAAGGAGGGAATGATAAGTATTTGATGGTAAATAAGTTTGTCACACCCACCTTCGCAAAAAGCGAGCTTCCCACAAGACACACGACGAGATTGAGCATGTTGATGACGGAGCAGTAAAGAAATCTGTACCAAGGGTCATTGGGTAAGCCTCCAGTACTCCCAGCCCCACCCACAAGGCTTCCACCTTTTCCAAAGTTGTCCACGACGCCTTCAACACAACCAGTGATGTACAGAGCGGAACTGACGACATTGGCAAAGATGAAAAGTGCGCCGATAGCCCCTCCAAATTCCGGGCCGAGGGTTCGGGATATCATAAAGTAAGCGCCGCCACCTTCTACGGCCCCATTTGTAGAGATGGCGCAAATTGAGAGGACGGTGAAGAGGAGGATGGCTGGAATTGGAGGAAAAGGAAAAGTATGAATTATTTGCTGAAATAATGGAATGGGTGCGGTTCTGGCTTACTGTAGGCAATCGCGAATTGGATAAGGGTAAAGAAAAGTCCGGCATTTCCCACGATAAAGCCCACTCGGAGGAAGAGGAGGGCAGAAAACACTGGAAGAGGTAAATTTAGTAAAAATGGCGACTTGTCGCGTTATTTTTGACCTTACTTGAAAGTGCAACTGGACAAAACACCCCGGAAAAGGTGCCCAACGTCCGTGGCGTCTGAGAGGGTGGCGTTAAGGACGCAACACTGCTCCCAAACTCGGTGTAGCCGCCACTGGAGTCGGGTGAGGTGGCTACGGAGAGTCCATTTCCAAGGGCGGCGAGAGAATTAAAAAGTCTTCTTTGACTCAGGAGTGGAGCCTTCTCCGTGGCGCGGCGTTGTTTAAGTAGAGGTGGCGCGGATTCGGCGGAGGCAGGGGGTGGGACCAGGGCGGTAGTGGGATGATCTACTTGTACGACGCTGACCCGGGGGCCGGAGTAAGATTCCTCGGAAGGGTTGGAGGACGCCATCATACGCAGTTGGATGCGGGAACCTCCTCCTACTACCCCTGAACAGAAAGGTTAATTAAAAGTCCAAAGATAAGGTGTTATCATTCGACTTACTTGTGGATGGGGCGTAGGTGGGGTTGTCAAAGGAGTGGGAGGAGGAGGAGGAGGCTGGCGCTTTGGAAGAGAAGCGAGGCAGGATGACGTCCGGAGTTGAGTCCAGAAATAATAAATCCTACTTCAGTCCAGTGACTGGACTCCGGAAAGTAGCGACGTCGACGTTGACGGCTGGCTGTGGGGGTGGTCAAAGAGAATTTAGTTGTAATCCAATATTTTATGATAACCACAAGGATAAAGGAGTCAAGTGGAGATTATTCAGAGGGATGAAGACAGACTCACCAGTCCAGAGAATAAAATGTGACGTAGGTGACGGTGGGTGATGATGGATGATCAAATATTTAGATAATCACACAATATGGATACGCTGGATTGGGGGACAAACGACGTTGGTGCTATTTTTTTATTTTTTAATAACTTCACTGGTTTATGAGTCCATCATAAATGACAGGTGGTGGGATCTATATGGAATGAATAAAAGATTACAAATTAGTTATCATACAATTGCAACAAATTATTGGCCTTCTACCACCCACGCACGCACAACAATTAATTCCCCAATTCTCTCTCTGCTTATATGAAATTGATACCGAGCCCTGAACTCAAGCCACACTTTGTACTTTATAGCTTGCTTTGATAAGACTCTTGCAAATAGGATAAGGCACGGACTGCGGGAATATACCAATGTCAACATGATACAACAATGACAATGTAACTCTTACCTGTGGCAGGTAACCTGTTGGTTTGTACTGTTGGTAGCACTATAATTAGTAAGGTGGCCACTAAATTATTTGATGGAGATTTATTTCCAAATGAATCATTCTTCCATTTAATTGTTGCACTTTGTGACGGAATTCCTTGAGGATGACTCACCCCAATTGTTGGAGTTTACCAAAAAAGAAAGGTTTTTTTTAGTGACAGAAAATCTGAGTGAGTGGGTGGGTTTAATTTAAATATTGAGTCACGGGCGGGGGACGAGTATAATATGGAGCTAGGTTGAACAAGAAACAGCTGAAGTCAGTTCTGGGGATGATTCAAGATTGAGGCCACTACTAGAGAAAAATGAGATTATTTCAAATTATTTAAATCCGAAAATATAGGCCTCACAAATTACCGGACCTTAATTGTGGGGGTCGGGATCAGGGGGGTCATGATTAGGTAATCAAGGTCAAAGGGGACTTTTCTAGGAACTTTAGTACTTAAAAGACCGGTTAGATAAAATAGTTGGTGAGTGAAATATATACAAATCTACCAGTGGGGGAGGAGAGGAGACGACCCACTTCCCATGGGGGTGGGGGTGGTAGGGGTGGAGAAGGTCAACTTAGTGGGAGGAGTAGGAGGTTATCTATGGGGTCAGGAGGAAGTGGAAACAGCAGCAGGAGATGGGTCAGTTTCCTAAGACGGATAAGGGCTCGGGGTCGAGGGATCCTGTTCCTGTTGGTGGGTGCGGTCACGGTGACGCTCCTTCTGGCCTTTACTCTCCCATTGATAACCTCCGGACATAATGGTAACTATAAACCACACCCACAGCTTTATTATCGCTAATCTTGTCGCTTTTTGACCTTTCTAGGGCTCAAAGTCAAGTCTGGAGAGGAACAGGGGTCACTCCTGTCCCCAGGGGGAGGAAAACCTCTGCTCGCCGTAAGTAGGATAAGCACCTTATCTTAAATTTGACCTTAAGTAAACTGTTTTTGCTGTATTTTTAGGTAATTGTGCCTTTTCGCGACCGTTTCGAAGAGCTCCTAACCTTTGCCCCGTTTCTCCGCGGTTTCCTGGCGGCGCAAGGGGTGGAGCACGAGATCTGGGTGGTTAACCAGGTAAGAGATTTGTGGATATGATATTAATATAAATACGGAGCACAAAATATCCCAAGATAACTGGATAAGAGGAGAGGAGGTACACGGAAAACACGATCACGGGGTGGATCCATTTCATGAGGAGGGAGTGTCGTTCCCAAGGGGTCACTACGCCGTCTCCGTCCTTATCCAGGTTGGCTCCGTCCCCCAGGGAGAGAAGGGTCACGTCCTGAATTCCGGAGACGGACACGACCCCCAGAATTAGCAGAAGGAGTAGACGATAGTCCATTGTGACACGATTCGTGGCGAAAACTGACAACGTTTGGCGAAAGTGCTCCCATTTTTAGTGAAATTATGCCAATTGGCACCTTTTCCGGCGCTAATTGGGCGTCAATTGAACTTGGAATTGCAAATGTTAACCTACTTTCTTTACAGGTGGATCAATTCCGCTTTAATCGCGCCGCCCTGATAAATGTCGGCTTTCTAGCGGCTACAGCGCCAAGGTCCAACGGAGAAAAAGTGTCCTACATGGCGATGCATGATGTGGATCTGCTCCCACTCAATGATAAGCTCAGTTATGCCCAGCCGCCGCTAGGAGTTGCAGCGCATTTGGCGTGGCTTCATCCAAAATATAATTATCCTTCATTTATCGGTGGAATTCTACTCCTGCGGGTGGAAGACTATGCCAGGGTGGATGGCATGAGCAACGTTTACTGGGGGTGGGGTCTGGAGGATGACGAGTTTTGGTTGAGACTTAAACAGAATGGGATCAAGGTCAGAATTTGAGGTCAAGGTTCTTAATTGTGAATAATTTACTAAAATTTGGCTAAATTGTCAGGTGGCTAGGTCCGAAAAGGGACTCGGAACCGGAAGAAAGAATACCTTTCGACATATCCACTCCCCTAAGATAAGGCCGCGGGACCGGGCCAAGTGTTTTGATCAGCTGGCTAAAACCCGGAAACGGGACCGGGTCACGGGGTTGAGTAACGTGAATTATAGTATTCTCTCCACAGTGCACATGAAGATTGAAGCCACTCCCCTTACCGTCCTGAATGTGGCGCTGGTCTGTGATCAGAAGGTTACGCCGTGGTGTTTATGCCCTCCAGAGACCACACCCACCAATAAAACGACTCAGAAACCAACGCTTAAAATCTAATCTCCTATTTTTACTGGTAAATATTGAATCTCACTCTGATATCAATATTATAACAATGCAAGTTTTAAATTGACCTTTGTACTGGACATTATTATGACAAATAAAGGATGGACAATAACATATTTATGCCTGGAAATATACTCGATTACTAATTATTGTGTCAATAAATAGGAAAGCAATCAGTTGCACCCATCAATCATAAATTGTCCTTGCACCTTTAATAATCCGAATGGCACAAAGAATTTCAGGCATGATTATCACATTATTGTCCTTGCTCGTTCCTTCCCGGAAATCCCGACCTTATCAGTTACTACGAAGGCCTTAAATTAACGCTGTCCTTCCAACCCATTGTGTCAATAAGATACTGCTGCCCAAATTTAAGCTACCATCAATTTCAACCAGAGCAGTTGCATCCTAAACCGCAGACAGGGGTTGCTCCACTTTAAAAGAGTTTCTTTAAGAAATCCTGCATTATTGACCTTATTCTGGAACTTGACCCTGACCCAGAGGTGTGGGAGTTTAGTGCCATAATTGACCACACAACTACTGACTGACCAACTGAAGTGACCACAAAGTTCAGACTCTGAACTTGAGACAAGTTTGAGTTGCATGGAGCGTCACTAGTGTCTTGTGCAAAAATAATTAGCATGCTAATGTAGTATGCAAAAAATGGCAACTTTATAACAGTGCTACGGAAGCTACTCCTTGTCTGAAACAATGGGATCCCTGCCAATTCGCTAGCATTGTTGTGGATTGCCTGCATAATTCCATGCACAGTCTCAACCGGACGTCCTCCAAGCATCAGCTCCAATTAGTTGCCTATTTCACTTCCGTCCAGTATATTCATTCAGTTCTACACGTGTTTATTAACTATTTCAGATAAGAGAGTGGAAGATAAGAGCTTATCCGAGCCGGATGGAGGCGGGATGAGTGATACCGCTCCCAGCACCTTCTTCTGGGGACTGTCCACCACCCTGCAAATATTAGGTGTGGCCTCAAATGCTCCAATTCTTGTCGTCATTTTGTCCAGGGGGCTACTCACTTCGCCAAATACTAGGTAAGAACTTATCCAAAGATAACCACACCCACAGATAAGGTAGCACTTATCATTGATAAGGTATTGATAACCTCGATCATATTTCCAGATTGGTCTTTAGTTTATGTCTGTCTCACCTCCTGCTCTGTCTCCTTCTCCTGATCTCATCCTGGGTGGAGTGGGGGTGTGGTCCGGTACTGGTGGGGTTGGTGGTGCAACTGGCGTCTTTAGCGACGCTGACGCTTATCTCCTTGGATCGCTATGTCTCCATTGCAAGACCGATGGAGTGTAGTCGAATCCTGACGCCGAACAGGGCACTCATGGCTCTGGGAGTGGCGTGGGGTGGGGCTGGACTGGTTGTGGTACCGGCAGGGGTACTTTTGAACTATTTGGGGGTGTGGTGGAGGATTTATTTTGCTCTGCTGCTAGGAGGGGGGACCCTTACGGCGTTGGTTTTGATGACGTTGGCGTATTCTCATATTTTTAAGGTGAGGACATTATTTGGGGGGATAAATTGATTGATTATTGATTAATTACTGGATTGATTGGTTATCGGAATAGATTGCACGACAGAAATGTGCGAAAGTGCGACTGGGTGAGTTTCGTTGTGCTCCGGGAAGCATATCCTCAGAGTGGGGGACGTCAGTGGGGGCAGGAGGAGGTCAGACGCCAGCCTTACTAGCGTCTCCATCCCTGGCTCGAGGTTTCTCTTCTCAGGCACTTCTACAGAAACTGGGGCAGGGGAGGACCCTGTCCGCCTCATCCACGGCTAGGTAGGTGACCCGTACTTATCTGAACACATACTTATCATGAGCCAGGCTTATCTTGACCCATATTTGGGGTAAATTAGGATTATATAGCTCAGACGGAGACAGCGTTAGGAAATGATTGTACTTTAGACTTCCTTGGTAGTGATGGATTTGACCTCGCCATAGTTTTTGGTGGCAGAGGGAGGGAACAGGGTCAGTCAATAACAAGAAAGAGGAGAAGTTGTTCATCTAATTATTTACTAGTCCAACCAAACCTCATGGTAGCTGCAGCTAGACATTTGCATGCAAATATACTGGCAAGCACCCTGTTGCGCCTACATTGTTTTTGCGACTGGTTCCTTCCTTCCTCCTCTCCTCTCCTCCACCACAACGCCGGGAGGGAGGTCATCTAGATGTCTGTACAGTGTTTCGTTAAATCCACTTTTTGGAACTGAATCCACTGGCTTTGGATTTTATTGGTTTTAATGGATTCAATGGCTTTATTGGCTTCAATGGATTCAATTAAATGAGGCAGAATGATACATGTTAATAAGAATGCATTGTATTTCTTTACCTGTGCTGCATATAATTAAGATATTAATGAAGACAAGTGAATATTACCATTCTACATTGAATTGCGAACATTTTGATACCAAATATGACACATATTCAACAATTTTTAAAGTTTTTGACTTCCTCAAGTAAAATGTTAGTAAATACAAAGTAATTTTGATTGCAAGCAAGTAAGTGTAAGGGAACATAAATTGTGACTCTAAACATGTTGTACTTTACTCACATAACACTATTCACAAATGTTTCAAATGAGAAAGTCAAAAACTTTAAAAGTTGTTGAATGTGTGTCATATTTGGTATCAAAATGTTCGCAATTCAATGTAGAATGATAATATTCAGATGTATTCTGCAATATCTTGATTGCAAAAAACACAGGAAAGGTAATACAATGCATTCTTATCAACATGTATCAAAATGCCTCGTTTAATTAAATCCATTGAATCCATTAAAACCAACCTAGAGCTGGTGGATTAAACCAATAGAATCCATTAAATCCACCAATAAAATCCAATGGTTTAAAACCATCCGAAACCCTGTGCACTTATGCACTTATGCACCTTCCTGAAATCAATCCACTCCTGGCTGCCAATATCTCATCAATGCCCACACCATCACTTGACTCCTCACTCACCCATCCTTTCTTTCTTTCTTTCTTTCTAGCGAGCTTGTGGCTTTTCTTGAGTATGTTTTACCTGTTTCTGTTATTGAAACTGGAGCATGTCTCCCGTGTACCGTGCCATAAGTAATAATAACCTAACCTTGCTCTCTACCACGCGCCTCCAAAGAAATAAAAGTAAACCAAATATACATGCATCCACAAATTTGATAGGTTGGGTGAAACAAGCACTGATTGACTTCCTGCCATGCCCGGATTTACTGTGAGCGAGCAATGGTTTTCAACTCAATTTCAATTTGCCTTTATTACCGTGTTAATGACAATCAGCCGACAAGGCTGGTTTACATAGCTCTTATTGCAACCTAATATTGGGGCTCGCATTGATTTTTAAGGTGGGGTGTGAGTGGATTCTTCTTTCTGGATGTTATTGAACAATTATTAGAATAGGT
>JAAXNX010003477.1:0-10642 GCA_036491905.1 Folsomia manolachei
GCAAACTCCTCAAAGATAATTAGCATCAAAATATTGCTCTTGTTTCCTCCAGTTAATTGATGGACGTCTTGTTTACGTCCACTATAACTTTCTCGGCTTGATTTCATTTTATTCTCATCCCTGGATCCATTTCTCTTATATTTCCTTTCTGGAAGTAAACTAACCTTGTTAAGCTCAAGAAATGAAATACCTCAGCAATACAGATTTATACCATCACTCGCTACCTAGATATACCACACCACGATCCATTTTCTAAGCTAGAGAGTTCCTTCCTTGCCAAACTAATGGAACATGAAAAGTTAAAGGCGGACCGATAAAAGAAGAAAGAACGAACCATTTCATTCATTTCCAAGTTTATGATGCAAAGGCAAGCCTATCCTAGAAAACCAGGAACAATCCACGGTGGATTTCCACCACACTTAGGACCAAGCCAGCCAAAAAACTAGGCAACATGCAAGACTTAGCGTTTCCTCCTATAAAACAAATGATGAAAAAAAAGTAATTTTTCTCCGCAGAAAGAAACAAAACAACTTGCAGAGTTCTCATGCAACGGAAAAAAGGTAAGTCTACCTCAGGAAAAAGATTCTTTTTAGGATTTCGAATTTAAGACGGAGAGATGTGATTGCATCCATCCGGATCCGTTTTTCCCAACTTTCTCTCTTTCCTTATATTGGGTGGGCATCCACCCTTATCCAAATAAATGATTGCTGTGGACATACGTTTCCAAACCACGAAGACATCAAGGGAATCCCAAACTCTACATATGGCTCTCTGACTTTGATCTGAGACATTATTTACGCAATCTCAGGTTTCGTGCATTCCATCTTATGACACGCCACTGCGTTGTGTTGCATTGCATTGCATTGTGTATTATGAGTTTGGGTGGATACTTGGCTGGACAAGTAATTTGATCTAAACTTTATGATATTTACAGAATTCTCCGGATTTAACCCACAACAATGGAATAGCACACAAAGCTACAACATTTCCACTAAATAGTTACCTGATATGCACAACAAACCATACAAAATGCATTTCATAAGAATTTCTACACAATGCCACAACTTGTGGCCCATAATCCCACAATAGTAATTTGAATGAAACTTCTTCAAAGTTTTAGCTTAAGTAAGCAAGTAACGCACCTACCTGCAAATGGGATTGTATTCCAGTGTTTGAAATTTCTTTGTAATTGGCCAAAGTCTATGTGCCCACCAGAATTGAAAGGGGTCGGGATGGGTGGAAAAACTCCGGAAATATCGAGGTGCCTTGAGGTCGTGCTGTAATTTTGACACATTCTCGGGAAATATGACCAATTCCCACGCTCAACTCTAATCCCAATTCTCCGGCAGCCGGAAAAAGACATGAGCATCGGCCCACTCATTCTTTGACTTGTACAGTTCTCTGCAAAAACCAAATTTGCCAAGGCACGATTACAGACTGGGGTTGAAACAAAATTGCAAAGTTTAAATCCAGTTGAATGCTCGTGAGGAATGATGAAATGTTTCAATCAAGCACGAAATCCGGAGAATTGCAACCACAATATAAAATTTGGTGTGTTTGCACTTGTTATATTTTCCAGTAAATTGGGTATGCTGTAGAAATTTTGTGAGCTACATAAAGTGCAACTCCGAGTTTCCCCTTGACTTTGGACTTTGACAGCAGAATATTTTTACAGGGTTATTAATTATGTTACTTACTTGATTATGTGGAAAGTTTGTTTGGGTTTAGTTTAGTTTTAGCCAGCCAGCAGTCAAGGATTTATTTGATATGGTCCTGGGGCAAGTATTGGAGTTGGGTGGTTACCTATACTAAAAGTGGTTAGGCTGTGCTATGCATGCATGCTTATGTAGAATAAACAAGGTCAACATGTGTCATTGTATATTTGCATGCAACTCTGGCTTAATGCAGGGAACATAATCTCGGTAAATTTGATTCGACTGGCAACTGAGTAGGAAAGGATGAGAAATATGTGGAGTTTGAATAACTGGAAAGCTACAAGTTTACCTTGATTACTTTGCATCCAGTTTAATGAGTAAGGGCCGCGAGAAGTGGTCTCGAGTCGGGTTTAATGAGCTGTTGGGTACGGGATAAGTATGAGCTCGGAATATGTGGTCACTGGCTGCAAAATGTTTGCGAAATGTAATGTAGCAACCAAGTCGGGTTAACTTGGTCCTTTTAAATTTAAACAAAATAAGTTGAGCCGACTTATTTTAAAAGAACAACCGAAAGTCGAGATCACCAAGATTACTTTAGCATTTGGGGGTCGACTCCCGTATGCTGATTTTGATTGTAATCTAAGAATTTATGAAATTATTCAACTTTTATTGTGAAATATTAGTTCAAGTTGCGTCGCGTGTATTCATAATTCCATATCCTGGATGTTATCGTCCGCATAAGTGACCCTTGAAGAATGCTATGTTGCAATATGTCAAAATAATGATATATTCGTATTGGATATAACCCTGAATAAATAATGCATAAACTTTTAATTCAATAAATTATTCATTTTTATTCAATAAACTTTTTTAAAACTTTATTTCATTTCCAATTTGGGTGGCACTAAAATATATATCACGGTTTGCAAATCATTTTTAAATCTCTCCACATAATTTCTGGTTTCATTCTATCCGTTCGACTACACATTGCTTATTTGCCCACAATACAAGGTAGAACCTTGAAGGTTCAGGATAGTGAATAATTTACTGAAGGTGACTAACACAAGGAAAAATAATTATAAAAGGATGGGCACATAATATTGGTTCGTTTGATATTGGTTAGAATAAATCCTAGGTGCTGCACCTAAGGTGCACTACTTACTGGAATAGTTGGAATAAGGTAAGACAATCAAGAAATGAAAGTTATCGTAGACTCTTCAACAGAGGGGTCCCCAGGGCATCGAAAAGTGAGCCGAAGGGGTTCATCAAAACTCAGTCCGAACAACACGGCTTTATGGCGATTGGCCTTGGGTATCTTCAAATAAGTCGAGCCATTCACTGCGATCTGGAAAAACACAATCCAACAAAACCAACCCAGCTTCAGTCAGAATACGTAATGCGGATATATTGAGGGAAAGGGATTGCAACTGCATAAAATGAACAACGGACGCAACAACGCTTTTCTTTCGGAAGCTGCTTCCATAAAATATCCTTTACCAAATCCGATCCACAAGTATCAATACAGTGTATTGAATACACTACCTCCTTAGATTACGCCACCGTGGACAATTCACATTCTGTTCGGGCGATCCTGCGTGGGTGAAAGATTCACCATGAAGGAAGCTAGCTGGGACATCAAATAAGGGTAGGTAACTAAGTTTTAACTATGGTGAAAATGTTGGAAAGTTATGGTGCTAGCGTTGGGTTCTAAAAAGAGTGTAGGAGAGATTACTGAGATTTTACATTGTAAACTGTATTCAGGATGGTCTGACAAGAAGATGAAAAAGGTAAGTGAAAGTATCATCCTGACATACAGAGTAAGGGAGTTAGTCCAAAATTAGTGAAGGGGAAAAGGATTTAGGTTTCCCATTGCGGTGCGGTGCGTTGACTGACTGTTTGTTAAATAAACCTAAAAAAAGTTTTCCAATTTTACTAAAACTAGCAAACTGGGAAATTGAGAAGAAAGAGAAAATACGGGAAAGTGGGATGAATCTGGATGTGGGAAGGATGCTGTGGAGGAGAAAGTAAATGGAGGAGAAGCCAGATTGATTGCATGTTGCAAACGAATCAAACGTATTCCCAGGCTTATTTCTTACTCGAGATAAATTTTCTGAGCTATTTTACCTAAACGCAGATATAGGTTGTAAAGATATACCATACCTCATAACCGGATGAGGAAGGGGTTGCCTTGTTTCCGGGAAAAGTCCAGCTGACAAGAAGTGCATCATCTCCAATTTTACGGACGACTTGAAAGGAGACATTTGAGACACGATTATCTTCAATAGCACTCTCCTCAATTGTTCTGAAGGAAGTTGGCTCCAGTAACTCCTACGAATAAAGGAACAGATTCGTTGACATCATTAATTATTCATTAGGCATTGGTTAGGATTAGGCTTTCTCTCCCACTACCGCCTTCAAACTCTCGAAACCAATCGTAATACAAGGAAGGAAAAAAAAATAGTTCAGCCATGAAACAAAATCAACTTTAAAAGAATGGAGGTTCGTCTTGGACTGACTTTAAGAACTAAACATTGCTGGAATGGAAGCCAGTTACACAACTCAACAAGTGGTTCATCTTTGATAAGGATGAGACCGTAGAGTTTTTAAACCATCGGTGTCAATGCCTGTAGCTCGAGGACTATGCTCGGTTTTATTGGATAACGACTCAGAAACTAATGGTGTCTGCCTTGACATTACATAATAATATATAGGGAGTCATAGCGGTATTGGGAGAGACGAGTCGTCTCAGCCGACAAAGCAGACAAGATTCATAGTGACTTGGAAGGTGGTTGCAATTCCGCAAATATGTTAAAGTCATGACTGCATAGGACATATTTAAAGTAAAACATTTTCATTATTCACCAAAACCCGTTGTCGCTCAGATGCCAAAAATTGAGGGAGGTTGTTAAAGGAAAAGTCTTTGATGGGAAAAGCATTCTTCCCATTTTCTAGCCGAGTTGCCTCGCTGCTCCAACCAGTAGTCAAAGTGGGTTCAGGTGCAAATGAGGTTTTTGCAAATTCCTCTTCCAATTTCTTAACTTCCGTCAAAATCCCCTTGATAAAGTGTCCCTCAACATCCGTGGCACTTAGGTGAGCAATTCGACGGCCCAGTAATTGAATGAGAACATTTTTCATGGAACATCGATGTTTCCAGAGTCTCATTTCCGTGAGATGTGACTCCTTCATTTCAGCCTGTCTTATGTTGAGGTGTTCTTCCAGCTTTGTTATTTGCAGGGTGAGTTTAGACATGGTCTTTTGAAGCCGTGCGATTAATATTTCATCCTTGTTTCAAAATAAATCAAGGTAAAATGTTAGTTTTTAGGGTACGAAACAAAGTTATAAGTTCTTAATATAGAAGCTGTAGCACATGCAATGATAATAGTCAGCAGTAAGATAGTTGAGTTAAGCAACATAAATAATTCAGTCAACACAATGTAAAGCATTTCAGTAAATAGCAGGGTTACATTAACTTTAAGTGAATTTAGGAATTCTTACCTCATCGATTAAATTTTGCTGGACCATCCCATTTCCACTCTGTGCCTTTTCTTCCGCATTCTGTACCGTCATTTCGGGCAAGGTCTATTTGTCACATAAACTAAATTTTAGAATCCTTTCTTTCTCCATGTCTCAACTTTTATTGCCGAAGCAAGAGAACCACGTGCAATGAATTGAATTGTATATGAGCAGAGCACATTCACGCATACAGGATTCCATGTTATGTAAGTAAATGCTTTCACACAAGGGAACACTTGCAACTGCTCTGCAATATCATTCATTATTCCGTCGTTGGTCTCTTTATATAATTGATTACCGTGGGATTAATTAAAATTTCGTCGCTTTCACATCGTTTCATTCCAAATTCAGGCTCAGTCTAGGACACATACAAAACATGGAAACAAGTCAGTTGGTAATCAGAAGTATTATAAATTAATGGACATGAAACATTAAAAGGGCTCGTAAAGTTGACCCTTTACAAGAAAGTCATACAAGGAAACAAATGAAACGTTCTAAGAACAATGTAAAGAAGGTAAAGTATCCAAATGGGCATTCTTGAGTCAAAATTTCAGTGATACGAGTATTAAGTGTTTCACTTCAGATTCGAAAATGTTAGGATAAAGATTGTTAAAAAAAAGAAAATTTCATCATAGTAATGAATATATGAATGTAATCAGTGATTTTATTTTCTAACCGAACAACGATAATCCATAGGAGAAGATTGTAGGATTTGGATTAACGGGATTAGTTGTGTGTCCGCAATGTCCATTAGTTTTGCCCCAACGCCTTCACATCTTTGGCATCTCTTTGGTTATTCATAAGTTAAGGACACAAGTAAACATGTTTAGTATTCATTATTTTATGAGGCAAATTGATTAGTGATATTATCCAACCCACGCCAAAAGTCAGATTAATTTTATTTCATCTGTATTATGGGCCCAAAACCTACCTGAATAAGACCAACTGCTTCCTGCACCGCTCTAACAACTCCGTTAAGTCCACCCTCACAATTATTAAAATCTGAGAGCTCATGTGCAGAACCAGGGACGGGTTGATGAAGGCAAAGATTTCGAATTTGCGTCTCCAGTTCTTCAATTAGGGAGTCTTTTTGCTTCAACTCGTGGCTGAGGGCGGCTATGGTGCCCTCACCTTTTTCACTTTTGGCCACTGCTTCTTCTACCGTTTTCTAGATAAATGGCAAAAGTGAAGTTATCACGAAGTCAGCAATACTTGCTTATCAAATTCTAGCCGAAAAACTGTGTCAGATAAGTATGATCGTAATAGTAAAAATATGAAGCAAATTCATGAGAAATATATAGAATATATAGAAACTTTAAATTTTCGTACAAACAGTTATTTTGAAATATTTCATCCATTTTGAATCCATTCTATGTAGTGCACAATTGGCAGCCGTTCCGAAACATTGCCCAAATAATAATGGGACTTGTAAAGTATGTACTAATAAATAAGTATTTCTATCCCATACATACCTCAAGGTAGGAAACTTCTTCGCGTAGCATTCCATTGGAACATTCCGTATCCGAGTAAGTTTGATAAAGTTCTTGAAGCTGACTTTTGAGTTGGGCAAGCTGTTCAAAATTATTCACACATCATGATTTTTGTAAATGGAGAAGCAAGTTTCGTACTAAAAAGCTTCAGTTCTCGGCTAATGTATCATTTCATGTTGATAAACAGTGACAAAATATGGATGTTTGGGAGGAAATAATAAATTGAGCCACTAACAAATCCAATTTAATGAAGTTCATTCCCGTGTAAGAATGACATATCAACAAAAAACTGATAACCATATAAAACTGGCATATCAACACGTTGAATGTAATGAAGCAAGATGCTTAGAAATGATACAATTAATTTTCAACATACCTGTGCTTGCAATGAATTTTCACGGCTTTCCAATTCCATCTCTTTCTCCTCAAACTCTGTCATACTCTCCCGAAGTTTGCCGGACAACAATTGAATTTCTCCTTTGTACTTGGATTCATTTGCACCCCTAGACTCCAACTCGTCTTGAAGTTGGCAACATTTACTTCTAAGAAATTGAAGTTCTGAAAGAGATAAGTAACCAAATGTCCATTTAGTTTGGAAAATTAGTAATCCAAACTCGATCCTGGCAAGGAACAAATGGGATTGAGCTGTCAGTGAAATGTTTGTGAAAAGTACGAGTTTAATTGCACTTTTGATTGTCAGCTCAATCATTACATGGCCAAGTGTAGAGAATTAAGTAAATAAGACGTAAACTAGGTGAGCATTGTGTTGAGTAAGAATAACACAAGGGAAAGGTAACGTACCATGAATAAGCTGCTGGACTTTCTCCTCTCCCTTCAGTTCTTTTCGCTTCATAATTCCCAATTGAGACTGAAGATTGAGTTCTATCCTCTCCGAATCCTCTAATCGTTCCCTTAACTCTGATTCAGTTCGCTGCATTTCCTCAAGTTTCCTTCGAATCCCGGCCTTTTCTCCCAATTCTAGTCGAAGCCTCTCATTTTCATCCTGAGCTTGTTTTAGGTCACTCCACACCTGTTCTTGATCCTTGAGGAGGGATTGGAGTCGGAGATTTTCTTCACTCAAGTGAGTTACCACATTGTTCTCAGCCTCTTGTGATGCATTCACCTTTACTCTCATTTCCACCACTAATCGATCAATCTCTGCAAGCAGTTGCTGCTCACGGTACTCAAATCGGGTTAAATGATCTTTCAAAGTTGATTGAAGAACGGGAATTAGTTTAACTAAGGTATGGCTGTTGTGGAGAGTAGGTTGGTCCACTTCCACAGTGACATCATTCCCGGTACCAGTGGCCACATCCATCTCTTCTACTCCATTGATTAGGGTGGAGGATTTATGTTGGAGCTCATAAAAATTTCCAAAGTCGGCCATATTTTGTCCAAAGTATGTGGCAAACTGGTCCAACTCATTGGTTAAGCTGTTCCATTTTTCTTCCAGGATTCGTTTCTCTTCCTGACATTGTTGACTTTGGTTGAGCTCCTTTTCTTTTTCACCCAATTTTATCTCGTACATCTCCATCAGAGAGGTACGTTCTTGTACAAATCTCTCCTGAATTAAGTCAATATCTTGTTGTAAGACGTCAATCTTTTCGCAAAGTAATTTCTCTCGGTTTATCCATTCTTGGGGTATTTCTGTCAGCGAGGTTTTTGCAAGGATTGGATATTGATCTGGTGTCGATGGTGGTGAAACGCCTTTTAACTTTTTCTCAATGGGTTCCAAATCTTTGAGTGGATTTTGTAGTTTATGTTTTCTTGGTGGAATTTTGGGTTTAACGCCGGCATACTTGAATTTTGGGGGTAGAGGAGGTTTCTCGGAGGCACAAATTCTAGGTAATACTCTGGAACGGGGGGTGAACGAGTCATGCTGACACCATCTTCTCATATATTGCCAGAAATAGATGAATGAAATAGCAGGCATTGCGTTAAGTACGAATTGTACTGAACACCGCATTTCAATCGAGGCTTCTTCAAGATCAAAGTTTTTCTGTTCATAACTCTGAACTAGGGATTCTAGCTGTGTTACTTGGGTGGATGTGTGCAAATTTTGGCTTTGAAGTTGTAAAATTTGTCTCTGCAAGACTTCAATGTTTCCTCGTTCTGCATCAAGCATTTCGTGGAAGGACAATTTTTTCTTTTTTAACTGTCGTACTTTCTCTTCCAGTCTAAAATTAGGGAAGAAAGCAAATTTGGGTATAATTAGGAATAATTGTGTATGCTTCAATATGCAAAGTAAACAATTATACCTTTGACAAAGATATCGGTTATCATTTTCCGCCTCTTCAATTTCCGCTCGCTCTTCTTCCAGTCGCTTATTTTCTACCAGCAAATGGTTGACTTTATCCTCTAAACTTCGCATATGAGTAATACTACTAGTATCATTCATTTGTGAGAGCCGTTTCTCAAATTCTTGAATCCGCTGCCGGCAATAACTTAGATCCGAGGCTACATCCAACTTATTCAACCTTTCCAAAGTGTCCAACCTTTTCTCTTGTCGAGAATCTGACCCTTCATTATATCGTCGGAGGAGTTCTTCAATTTGGAAAGTTAAATTTACAAGTTCACGAGAAATGTGGGTTCGACTGGATCTAGGACTAGGTAATCCATCATCAGAACCTTGTCCATCAAAAATTCCACTTTCTTGGAAACTCAAAGTTTCTGAGCAGTCGCTGCTGCAGGAACTTCGGGACTCGGTGGCAACGGCGTGATGGTTTTCTTGACGGGACTTTAACCAAATTTGAAATATTAATAGAAAATCATTAAAATGGTGTGTCATTATTGAGAGTGATTAATATTTTTATAAATATGTTCCAGTCACCGGTGTATCTTCATCCAAAGACAACTCGGGAGTTCCAATCCGTGTGGTGGAGTGGTCTGGAGGATCGCTTATACTTTCTTGGCAAGGTGTCACAACGTCATCATTCTACAAATTTGTTAATAAGCAATTCGTTGTAAAATTGGGCTTTAAAAGTTTCTCGAATAGATGAATGGAGAGGAGGGCATGATGCGTACTGATTGAAAACTGAGCATTTATACATTTTGTATAATGACAAGAATAAAAAATCAATTCTATTTCGCTCAACTTTGTACCATAACAAAAATAAGAAAAAAATAATGTCATGGTCAAATACGGGATTGCAATTTTACGATATTTGGATCATAAAACAAGTTTTTTTACTAGCAAATACTTGGTGGAAAGAATAACATTCTATTACCGGATCTATCACACTCAGTGAACCATCAAAACCAAAAGTTATTGGACTAGACAGGAATTTGATAGTGGTCAACAAATAGATGCTGGAAAATATATATGTAACTTTGGGGTTAAAAAATATGCATCAAATTCCACTATTTGATCCCAGAAAATAAAAAAATCAGAATTTTTCCATTTTCAAAGTTATATAACAAACAAATCCATCATTTGTTTCATAAAAAGATGCAAAATAAGATAAAAGGGAAACAAGGCCTACTCTTACTTGTATATTGTTGGACTGTGGAGCTTCTTCAATTTCTAGGAGTCGGAATTCAAGGAGTTCGTTTTGATCTCGACATTCTCTCAATTCATCTCTTAGTTGTTGAATGATTGATTCCAACAAGAAAATTTTATGAGGATCCTCCTTGAATTCTTCATTCGTAAAATCCTGGAAATGTCTTCTCCTCTGGGTTTTACTACTCGGTCCAGTAATTCCAACACCACAGTGGCGAATACCCTCCAGCTCCATGGAGAAATCCAGACATGCCACACTCTGACATCGCTGTCTGGACAAGGATGAAGAGGAGAAAGTGCTTGGAGAAGAAGATTCAGCATCATCTTTCACTGTGGGCAAACTTTCCTCTTCACTACTTGCTTCGGGAAGAGTTTCCAATCCTCCCATTGAACCTCCGCACTGGAATCAATTCAAAGATGGGAATATTACTTGCCAATTTTTTGCACTTTCCATTTTAACTTTTTGTTTTTTCTCAGGTGCCCGG
>JAAXNX010003478.1:0-10642 GCA_036491905.1 Folsomia manolachei
GGTCGAGTTTGTATTAACACAATCACTGAGTCCATCACAGGGTCGGAGTGAAGACGCAATTTTGTTCATTATTGCCTTATTGTTTAGTTTTTGTTCGTGTCGGAGTCGATGATGGGGTTGGATTTGAGATGGAGATGGAGTTTGTGACTGACCATCCCAACTACTCCCGTAATTGTAGGAACGTCTTATTCTTAGGAGTGGAGAAGGCGCGGTTGGTGGTAAATTGGAGGCAGATGCAGATCCAGGATGTTTCCCAGGCAAGGAAGGAGAATTGGGCGAATTTTGTGGAGTGGGTGGGATGAGAGTGAAAGTAAATAGGGTTTGGGGTAATAAGTTGGAATTGAATTGAGATGATGATGACTCGGCTGGAAGGAGAAGTTAAGAAAGGAAATAAAATGGAGTCAAGTTTTTAATGGGTTTGTACATGTGCGATGCCCTGCAGTGGAATAGTTTGGTCACACAAGATAACTTTGAATGTTCGGGTTAACTTTGGGAGAGAAGAGAAAGGGAAAAGAACTGGATGGAGAAAAAGAATGGATCTTAATCCGGAGTTTGGTAGTCAAAGTAAAAACTGGAGCATTTTTCTTTTTAACTCAAGAAAGTTGAATTTCTGCTACAACCTCCCAATTAGAGAGGGTTTAAGTAAATAATGTAGTTTGGCTCATATGGTACTTTGGGCTGATCTAAATTATTAATAAAGTGCCCTAAAAATTGGTCTCATTTCATTTTCATTGGAGTACAGTCCAAAAAGTCATTCATCACTCTGAAGCATTTGGGTTGCATAGGATATGAATCTAAATCCCCATTACTTTTGGAAACACCTAAAATCCTACCAGTCAGTGAAGGGGTCTCTCTATAAATCAGTCACTTTTAACACGAATACGTGCCTGGGGTATGAAATAGAGGAATTTATTACTCTAAAAGAGACCAACCAACTCCAGCAATATTTCTGTTTTACTCTGTTCCACTACAGAATCTACACACCTGTGCATGTGCATGTTATCTTTACTTTTCCGGTACGTGGGTGAATCACGGGACATTAAATTAGTGGCGAAACAGAACCAAGCTTTGGTTACCAGAGACAGAAATGAATTATATACCTTTGACGTATCTGCTCTTTTCCGGGGTTTCCGTGAAGTGATTCCAGTCATAATTCCTTTTTATCAGTTCTGCTCCAGAGATGGAAAAGTAAATCAGTCCCAGGGCCATGGTGGAAATGAGGAGAGTCTGTAAGGCAAAGGACAAAAAGTCAGGAGGATTTGGCAGGGATTTGTGTCCAACTAAGCAGGAATGACTCGTGGGTGGACACTGACTACTTTTGGGTTTGCAAAACAGGTGCTAAATAATTTACCAGGGGATAGAATAGGTAATGATGATGTAAATGATGGGAATCTCACCTGGGGCCAGGATTGGTAGTACCGTGATGATGAGAGCATTGTATGAGAGAAGGTTTCCAAATGCCAACTCCATCCACGAAGTTGAGAAGTTTTGTTATTTCTGGGGTTTTGTAAGTAAGTAATCTCTTTTTATACCGGTGAACAAAATGTTTTACAAAATGGCTTTCATTGCACTGCAAGTGCTGCACTTGTGAAATTCTGGAATTGTCTCAGGGCCCTTGTTTTTTCTGTTTTTTTACAACGTAAATTTTACACTGGGAATTTAACACCTTCCCTTCTTTTCTGGGTTGTAATTGGACTCGGGTGCCGGAAGGGAGGGATGTGGTCGGATTATGAATATAGCGAAGAAATGAAAAAGATCTGTTCTGACAAGGCAGTGAAGTTTTTGTTGTAAAAATAACACCAAACTCATAAATCTACTCAGGGACACCTCAAAATGTGTAAAACACTCACCCAAGGGATTAAGAGGATGAATAAGGAACACTGTTTGTTAGCCAAATAAAACAATCCCTCAGTTTTCACTGCAGTTTTTACTACCACATCTACAAATAGGGTGGGATGGAGATGGAATTAATGCCATTTCATGAGTAGAAAGGCGTTGCTTCCTTTTTCTACGAACAAATGTTTCCCGAGCTAAAAACTCACCGCAGTAATTAGAGAGATATCGCTATCTTCTGGATTCAGCCGAAAAAAAACCATAGCCAAAAAACACAACCCACTCCACACGACCCAGGAGCTGGTAAGCGACTAAACTCCGAAATTGTGAGAGCTCCAACTTTCTCGAAATGTGTGTAGGTTTTGGTTTTGCTCTTCTTTCTCACGAAATCGATTCCCTTTCCCGTAGATTTGGACGAGTTAGATGAGAACTTTCCAAGTTTGGTTTCTTCTTCAATTTAGAAGTGATGAAGGTTTTGTTTTACTTGGAGAAAGTATTAATATTTGGGAAACCACAGGAAATAAGATTCAAAATGAAATACATTTCTCTGAAAAATCTCAAACTAAACAAACCCACGCTTCAAATAAGATTGGTTTTCATCCAGAATCATGACAAACACTCTAAAAACAATTCAGCCACGCTTTGGAAAACAAATCAAACACTTTCTCCATTTCTGGTTTATTTACTTTAAAAAAATAAGTAGAAAAAGAAAAGAAAATTGATTCTATCTCAAACTTAGTCTTTGGAAGGCACTTATATTTTTGGTGCGTTTCATTTCTTTCTTAACCCACCTTTCACCATGTTTTCATGCATTATGTATTTTATTCTGGTCCTGGAACCCAATCCATCCTTACACGAACAATTTAGAGTTCAGCTCAGATCCAATCTCTTCCCTGGTTCGTATTGTTCTTATTTGTACTGTGAAAAAAGTTTGAGAAATAGAACGCGGCTTCGAGACCAACAATGGAGAGAAAACCACACCCGCAGTTTTTTTTTCGAGAACCACTTTGTTTTTCGAATTAAGAAAAGAAAGTTGAGAACAAAGTTGATGGTCTGTGGCTGCTTTACTGCTTTCCCAACTGACCACCGTGTAATAAGTAAGAAGACTTGTTCAAGAAGCATAGGATTGTGGCTTTGTCGGAATTTTCTTGAACAGCCGATCACATCGTAAATGATGCCAAACCATGGCTTGGATCGTGATGCCATTAATGTTTGTGGAAAGCAATCCAATAAAAGGCTAAAAGCGAGGGTGATTGGATCCAGTGTTTGATGTCGAACAAATTAAGGGGTGTAATAAACGAGCCCAAGAAAAAAATGTGACATGAAAAAAACACCAGTAAATTACAAAGTCTTCGTTCAAGGAGAACATTTAATTACATGTTTTTTTCCAGAGAGCAAACCTCTTTTAGGCTCTGAGAACCTGGTTTCTCCACCTTGTTCAACTTATGAAAAAGTTAGTTACTCTTCGGACGTGGGGTGAACTTGTTGCGTAGACTTTTTTTCGCAGAGGCAGCTTTTTTGGGAAATGGACAGATAGGAAATGACTCCCAGTAGCGGGTAAAATGCCCGGATCCTAAAGATTTCTGGAGCTACTTTTGCTCTTTTTCGAGAAAATCCTGAGCATGCCATACCTCCGTACATAACTCCTTTGTAGCGGAATGTAATACATTTATTTATTCTGCCAAAATTTCAATTTCCTACCAGTCGCTCAGACTGGAGCCCGAGAAAATTTCTTGGTGGAACATTTCCCTCCTTGACAGAGTGACGCCACTGAGATTCCGTGATTTAATGGGATGTGGTCCTAGGCGTTGATGCATGCTGTGAACTGCTGTCAGTAATTTTTCATGGGGGACTAAACAAAAGGCAGAAAACCAGAGAAAGTTGGAAGAGAAAGTGAGAACAGCAATCAGCGTCGTATGGCATCATTAAATTATCTGGGAAAGACGTGTCTCAGAGTCTTTTGACTCACTGAATTTGATGGAAGGAGAATGGATGCAAATTATTTTGATGAATCTGGAAGACGTGATTCTAATTTAGATCATTAGTGAGAAATGGGAAATACAAGTGTCACATTATTTGCACTTGTTGAGTTTGTAGGTGTCACGTAGGCACTGATATCTTAAGAAGGACAAGGAACAATTGCTAGGAGTGTAGGAGAGATTTTAGTAATTTCTAGATAGGAGGCTGCAAAGTTTGTCAATTTCCAGGGATGAACACGCCTACAACCAAGTCCCGGGTAGGATGACATCCCAGTTTTATAGTCCACGTTCTTTTCCTGTCATGTTCACGTTCTCACTTTCTTTTATAGAAGAGGAGTCAAAATAAGTCTGATATCACCTTAAATTCGGGATGACATCCTCACTAATGAAAACTACAAAAGCTTCAATACAACAAACAAGACAAACAAAGTCCTTTCATTAGTGTGGATAGAGACAAACAAGGACGGAAGTTGGGGAAAGGCTTGACATTTTTGAAATAGTTCCGTTTAAATGAGTTTATAACTTTAGCCGGAATATTTAGTGACAGTGTTTCCAGTAATTATAAAGTATAAACTTGAATAATTCCAAACTTTTCTGGGGAACTTACTGATGGTTCAGTAATTGATTGCAGAATTCATTCCATCTCGAAAAATGCCGAAGAAACTTCAGTCAGACACTGCAGTAGCAAAGTAACAGCGTAATAAATGGGAAATAGCCCCATTAAATTATCCACAGCTGCGGAGTCGTTACCAACTGGTCCAGGCGCAAATGGGATTCATAGCGCAATTCAATGGGAATGGATGCAAATTAGTGACACGATGGAAGAACGCATAATTTTAACTTGAGTCACTAATGAGTGTGCCTCCTGGTTAGGAAGTGTCGCATTAGTTGCACTTGTTGAGCAGTTATCCATCTGAGGCGTGTTACGAAATTGAAGATTTTGTCAAATTACGGAGAACAATTTTGTTAGATTGACCAAAACCAATCATGTATTCCGCTCATCATAAAAAAGTCAATAATATGTTACAAAATAAAAGACATCCTTTCAATCAGAAGATGATTAAAGTACCCCAAAGGAAGCCACATATTATTTAGATTTGTTTTCAAATTGAACTTGGAACTCCTCGCTCCGTTTGGTTCATTAACACAAAGACAAACACAAAGTAAGGAATTGATTAAGGGGCCTCTGGCTAGGCAAGCCAAATCCCGGTATCCAGTCGTCACCAGGACAAACCTTGAAGTTTGACATGGAAAGTATTTTAATAAAGTTATGCATGGCTTTGGAAACACAAGGGAAAGTTGGCTAATAACGGGATAGGATAACTACAACCAACCAGCTGGACTAAAATATCAGAGGATTTTACGGGTTTTGTTTTCACACTTTTTGGAACCTGCTTATCATTCTGGGCAAGTGGCCAAGGTCCAACATTTTACAGGAATCTTTACCCTAACGCAAAATACTTGAGTGCACGAATATATTGGGAAGTGAAAGACTTTCACTGAAAGTAAAGTTATGCATATACAACCTAAGATAAGGAGTGTTAGTCGTTGACAAGATTCCTTAACGGCAAATCTGTCATGAGTGGTCGATAAGTTCTGAAATTTTACACCAAAAATTTGTAATCGTGGACCAAATAGCGTGACCCAGAATTCTGAGACAGACCTTGAAAATAAAATGAAACCTTACAAATCAAATGAATTGTTCCGTTGTTACAATTCGCCGAATCAAAAATATCTCGCCAGACTCAAAAGACCAAAAGAACAAAGTTAGATTCGGCATTTGGCAGGTGCACCACAACTACAAACACAAACATCACAGGTGTGGTAACACTGCGGTGGGATCATTGCGTATTGAACTAGTTTCCCAATAGGAATCCTTGCATCATCATCAGCCCACAAATTTATTTGCTCTTGGCCAATATTATTTTGTTGTTTTCCTCTTATCCCTGGATAAAAGATTGTTAGCTCCACATTGCGCAAAACTGGTGAAAATTAGTAGAAAAGTTTGACGTGTTTCAAAGGCTCAGCCGGAGATGTAACCCATAAATAATGCTTTCTCCAGATTGGCAGTACTGCAACTGCAAGTAATAAGTTGGACTCGTTGCTTTGACACGAATAAAAATGGGAGAAAAAAGTTGGAAAAGAAATAAAGTCAACTCTTTAATATTGAGAAGTGCTCTTGAAAACTTTTCAAAACGATAAACTCCCAAGTTTATTTACATCTTAAGCTAGAAACGACGCTAATCCAGACAAAATTACGACAAAAATCCACCCAAATTATGCACGCTTTTGTGAAAGGTAGTTGACGGAAGTTTCCCAATTAACCTGAACTCTCACTTTTTTCCTTATTATTAATAAACTCTGATAAAAGTCAGCCACCACGGGTTCCTGTCACGAATCAATGTCGTCCTGGGACAGGATTGCGATCCATCTTACACCCAAAATGAACCTAAGGACTTTCTTTCAACTAAATTCCTACAACACCCACACCAACCTACGGAGTACTTGGTGCCTTAGTTTCAGAGTCTTCTGTAAAATACTTACTTTTCATTCCGGAGAGAAAAGCTCTCCAATAAATCAGTCACTTTCTTTTTACATGGGACGTGCTCCGCGTATGAAATAAAAGTCGTTCATTTATCACAGTAAAACATTGCTCTAGGGAGGATTTTTGTACTTTATTCCACCACAAACATCCACCAGCTCAAGTCTACCTGTGTATTTTTTTACGTTTGAAAAACCATAACACAAACTATTACACGTAAAATTGGCAATTCCCACGTAATGGGAGAGTACTACATAGATCACAGCACGTAACCTGGGTGTGATTTGGTCCTTCATTTCCTCGTAATGTGAGTCTTGGGGTGGAGGAACTGATCGAATTTGGCGACATGGTCTATCCTCCATATTCGTATCTACATCACCGTGAGAAAAGTAAATCACACCAACAACTGGGACCAGGGAGAGACAATCTGGCAATGCCAGTCTGGCAGAGATGAGGGAAATGGGAAGAAAAAGGAAATCTTGTCCAGCATCCTGGAGTTGGACAACGGAAAGTGATTTGACTTCATCCCTGGTAAGGTTTGGACTAGTTCTACAAAACGGACTGGAATACAATACGATATAAATTGATACCGAAACTGGAACACACCTGGGACGGGGTACGGATGGGTGGATGTGTTCAGGATTGATGTGATGGCAAGGTCTGATTTCTAACGGTGTGGGTTGAATGAAGCTGAATGGCTTCTGTTATTGCGACATTATCAGTGGGAGATTTTGGACAACACAACGGCCAAGTTGGATGGTGAGTGAGTAAGTTGTGCAAAATATTGCTACTCAAACTGCGAAAGTTTGCAGAATGGGGCACAGTGGGGGCTAAAGTGTCTTTGTTTCGGGCCTCCTCTGGTTTTATCCAAGGACTCATTTTCAGCTTGTATTCCATTAATTACAAGCCTCGTACAAGCCTCCTTCCAGAAAATACAGATCTGTAGTAGTTGGAGCATGATTAGGAGAATGATGATTAAACGGAATGGATCATCATTTCATGATGAGCTGTCACAGTGATGAAGTTGACGGCTAGGAATGGAATTGCATGGTTTTAAAACCACCATTAAAGCCGGAGCTAATAAATCTTCCCACCGCAATGGGAACTAGACAATACTATCCAGACCTAGACCCAGTCAAGTAGACAAATCTCCACGGGATTAAAACAGTGTTCAGCTGGCTGCGTATTTCATACGTAAACCATTGTTGGTTCTTTCGACATAATTCCTCCATCTCAGCCACACTTCACATTTCTCCAGCTCGCATTATTCCATTACTGGGTAAACATGTCATGCAACCTAAGTCGGATAATGTTCGCAGATCAAAAGCTTTTCCTAAATTGTACAATATTTTACTAAAAACCACAATGATTGCTCCGTAGGTGGGTGCAGTTGCATGTTTTTAGTGAGTCTCATTTCGCCGAAATGATTTCGGAGAAAAGACTACTTTCATCCATTCTCCGACACGACCAGTAACCCACTGAGGAGGATTGGGCTTCTAGGATGAAGACTTGGTTGGGCAGAAATTTTGCACAAAATCGATTCTTTTCCTCGAGTAAAAAACGGGAAACCTATAAGCTGCTACGATCTCTACTTGCCTCAGCTAAAGCTACTGTTGAATAGCTGAGCCTTTTTGGGTTTTGTGGTTGACTGGAAGTAAAACAGAAGATGGGAAGCTTTTATTTTATACGTTTTCCAGGATTTGATTCTTGTAGACGCCTGGCTGTCTATAGAAATACAGTAAAGATACAGGGTCTTAATATACTGGTTGGTTGGTTACCGAGAAAGTTTTATAATCGGGAAGAAGAGTCCCTACAAAACAATGAAACAAAGGAGAATTTGAGTAAAGATAAATGAAATGGGTTTGTTCCAAGGAATAAAAGTCTCACTCCTTCTTTGGGAAACAAATCAAACACTTTTTTTGTACAGAGTTCAATTTGTTTCTGGTTTATTGACTTTAAACAAAAATAAGTGGAGCAGTGGAGCGGAGAAAGACAATTGATTATGGACTTGGCCTTGTAGGCGGTTCTATGGGTTAAGGATAACCATGGCTGTTTGATGTGTTTTCATGCATAATGGATTTTTTCACAGCAAGTTCCACATCTACAGATTTATCGATTCAGCAGTTAGTTTGGTTTAGCATAAGAGTGGAGCCAATCTCCATTTTATTCTGGGTGGCTCTTTCTTGGAGTTTGGTAGTAATTTAAGTGGCTGACAATGTAATGCGAGGTGAGAAGTAGGTGCAATAAAATAAGGCATTGAAAACGCTATGAAAAGATGAATTTTGAATGTTCAAACGAACGTTATTTTAAATGGTGTAAGGAGATTATATTGGAAAGGTAAAGCAGGATGACACATTTTTCCAGGGTGTAAATTAAGGTATGGACCTAATAGGATTTCTGTTGGTTTACGCTACAGTTGGGTAAGTGGCACATTTTATTACTGCCAAAATAATGATTTCCGAATAAAATGAATGCAAATGAAGTATGCAAGTCCAGGTGAAACCCATAATTTTCAAGGCACCAAAGTTTATAATGACCAGCCATTTTAATCCTTTCACATTTATTTTCAACGTCAATGGCCACTGAATTGACCACATCTCAATCTCACATTGACATTTAGATATAATAATTGCTGAGCTTCCAGAATGACTTGCTCTTTCAACAAGTGGCAATGCGTGGAAATAGAACGTGTCTCATAATGCAGTTCTCATCTCACCATTCAGATTTTAAAACTATTTAAAACCCATTTTCTTTGTTCATTGAATCTTTTCTTGAGAAAGATATTAGTCACACATTTCTGCACAGAAGTCAACAGGTATCAAAAAAACTTTTTAAATTATTGAATTTCAAACAATTTTAGTTCAATATCAGGCCTCTGAAAAACTTATTATTGTAAAAATATTCTCAATTTATTTTACTTTATTTATTCTTATAGCAATAAAGTAGTGCAATGTTTCTCTTTGAAAGCTTGAGTTCACCCAATGTGTGTCAAGTAATTATTTGAATTACCTAAGGTTCTAAATATTGAAGGCATCTTCACAATTGCTTTCAATTTCAGCATCCATCCACCATCTGCTTAAAATTGCTTCTACAAACCACTTCATCTCACAGATCAGCGGATTTCTAAAATGATAACTGTGCAGCCAAAATAATTCTATTGTTGCAAAATGACTAATGTAAATAGTGAGGATGGCAGGATAAATGGAATCCTGAAGTGTTGACATGTGAAATACAAGGTTTCAAGATTGAGTGCGATGTTGCAGCCACAAATAATTAATGACAGTTTTAATTAGGAGAAGCGTGTAAAGCGTATAATGGGATTGGATTGGCATTTTTTATCGCAACACCAATAACATTAGGTTTGGCATTCCTTTGAAGTTTTTTATAAATGGCATAATGCGGCGTAGAGCATGTTTCGTTGTGAGGTACTTTTACCCTATTTTGATTCAAGTTCGTTAATTACTAGTTGCTTCTGCTACTTTTTGAGAGGTTATGTTTGTTCGTTTGTTACCAATATTGAGCCCAACTGCATATCTCGGACACAAATTGATAGACAGACCGACAAGCTATTTGCAAAAAGTGCTTCAACAATTATGTAGCTAATATCGAATGCACCCGTTGGCGACTAAACCTATTTTATTTATAGAATCCATTTAAGTGTGCGTCCTTAATCTTGCTCTTGAATCTTTCATCTTTTTGGCCCACAACTAAACTAATCCTCAGTTGCAAAAAATAGGCAGAGATTCTAGCCCAAAGTCATATTTAATCTTATCATCATCACACCCGGATTTGACTGCCTCTTAGTTCCTAAATATCATGGTCAGTTTGGAATTGGGGCTGATGATGTGCTCACGACTAATCATTTTCACACATTAATACTCATTTTATAATGTTATCTGCAAAAAGTTTGCAATACTACACGTAACTATTGTAAGAAATAGCAGGAAACAAATTGTGTGTTAAATTTGTTACCACTCAGAACTTCCGCAAGAATGAGTGATCATGTCCGAGTGTTTATTTAAATGTGTGCAAATAATTTAAATGGTTTAAGACAGTTTTAATGTCATTGCGAGTGCAAAAGGTGTTTGTGAGCTGGATAGTCATCACGTCATGTGTGAGTCTGGCCTAAAACTTAGGCCCTAAATTATTGAATTGGTTTAATTGGAAGACAATTTTTTCATCTTTTCTGAGTATAGGTCAAAGGACAGAACATTCTCCGAAACTGCAACGACCCCTTAATCCTCACACATACGAACAACAACTTAACCTTTTCCCACACCTATTGTTT
>JAAXNX010003479.1:0-10642 GCA_036491905.1 Folsomia manolachei
GTAGTTCAGACTGAGACGAATCTGATAGTTTATAATAATTTTATTTACTGATTGAATTTGTCATTTATGAGAGTTCCACACATTTCAACCCCTGACTTCCCAAGTAATCCAACCTTGAACTCGAATGCTCGCCACAAAAAAACACAATATTTGGATCTAATGGAAAAGAGCAGTAAATTGAAAAAATTGACCCCTACCTTTGGCTGCCAATAAAGTAAAGATATGAAATCGATACGATGTATTATGATTATGGCTTCAAGTTAAGTTATACAGCAACAAATATTAACAATGCAATGCAGCAAGTATGCACCCAACTGCACTGCATTCGATGGACAAACAGTTTGCATTTCAAAAGATAATTTAATGGAGGAAAATGGTGCAATTACTGTAATTGATATTATCCAAGCAAGCCAGTCCAATTCTGTCCTCTTGTCTTGTCCCCCATGGTGAGAAATGTTGCGTACACGCAGAGCAGAGCCCTATTGACATCATATTGCACCCATGAACATAAAGAGGAGAGCACAACAAGAAAATATTTCTCGGAACAAGTTTACAATAAGTATGAACAGACAATGGTTCGGTTGACGAGGACAAGCGCGTGGGGATTTTGATGTCCTCCCCACCCTCCACTAAGCATAAAGAGTGCTATATACGCAGTATAAATACCTTAGTGAAACGGGTCAATCAAATTCTGCGCCTGTTGGTGGTAAACGTGAGTAGTTAATTAAATAAGGAAACTATCGATGCGAGCACCATAAAATTGGTGAAAAGGAAAAATGCTTCCATTGAGGAAGGTAATAAAATGAGCATGTAACGAAACCGAACAAGCTAATCATCGAGCTGAAAAATGAACACATTTAACACGAGTTACAGCAAAATAAGTTTTAAGTCACATTACACACAAATTCCAGGAATGCATCGGATAAATAAACCGATGCGAATTATTTCATAAGTGGAAATGTACAAAAGTGGTAGTACGAACAGTCCTCAACTTATAAATTCTAATATGTCTGTCAGCCTAAAATCTAATTTGTTGGATTTCTTTGAAGTTTGAACTTTAAATGTAGAGCGATAATAAAAGAATGGACGAGTTTTGATAAAAGCCAGCATTAGGTTTAGGGCTGATTCAATTTGCTTTCCTCTCAATAATTACAATTTCAGAGTTCCCCATTTTACTTTATACATTTTATAGATGGGTATGATCCAGATTTTTCGATCCACAACCAAAATTTTGTACTACAATATCAAGTACCTATCAATTTCATTAATGATAGGGGATGGCAGTAAGGACTAAGGTCACATGAAATTGTTTTCTCCAAAAAAGACCAGATGTCCCTTCCATTTGTCATCACATAAAAATGAGTCATTTCATTCTCAAATTGTGCAACATTTGCATGCATTTTTAGGAAACATATACGCATGCAATAACCTTTGATGTGCTTGCATAACTCACTGACATATTTAAGAATGAAATAAACTTACCAATTCAAGTACAAATCCAATTATGATCCGACTAAAAGACGATTCAGTAAGCTTTCCACACTTTTAAAACCTATTCACAAAGTCATGGTGAATTTTGATTTAAACTTGTCCTAGTTTCTATCTAAAATTAAATTGTGAACCACTGAAAATAAGTAAAAAACTTTTCCTTCAAACTAAATATCATTTAATTTACTGCTAACAACGAAATTCTTAAGGTTGCTTTGTCTAAATCTAAAACAACTTGCTCTGTCCGTGCTTAGTAAAGTTGAGACAAAATGCAGGAGAGTGAAAGTAAATGAAATAATTTGTTGGTAGTTTTGCACAGAAATTCTTATGGTTGCTTTGTCTAAATCTAAAACAACTTGCTCTGTCCGTGCTTAGTAAAGTTGAGACAAAATGCAGGAGAGTGAAAGTAAATGAAATAATTTGTTGGTAGTTTTGCACTTGTTTCCTTTGTATGTTACGTTCGTGTCTTATTTCTAGAAAGATGATTACTCACTCACAGACCCAAAAGTTGGTTTATTATTAAAACAAGGAACAAAATTTATTTACTGTTTTCTTGTTTGTGTTAAATTACCCAAAAACAAGAATTTCATTTCACTACCCTTAGGTTGAGTTTGGCAAGTTAAATTTTCTTGCTAAAACTAACCAACACTGCAACTCCGTGGTTTTTAAACACTATCCACTTAGTTAAACTCTTGAGTATTTAAATGAAACTAGGTAAGTAAAACAAGAAATTTGTTAATTTGTCCTTGGAGGAATCTTTCTTGTGGTTTCCTTCACCTTCTTGTCGTACAATCTCCCAAGGAACTTTCGTCTAGTGCAAGTATTTTATGGATATTGTTCTTATTTGTGCCGTGTAACAGAACACACTACAAGAAAATTTGTTAGAGAGTAATTAGGAGTTCCGTCCGTGTCGAGATTTTTCCCACAGAGGATAATTTATCATTCCTCCTTAAACTCTGCTATTAACTTTCTCCATGAGGTCTAGTTTCGGTAAATCTTTCCAGGGCTTTTTCGCAGTTTTAGTGTTGGCTTTCTTAAATTTTACCAATTTTACTTTAACAATGAAAAATCAGTATTTTATTCACTTTTATTAACACTTTTCGAACCTTAAGAAATCGTGTATATTCTTCTTCTTCTGGATATGACTTTTGTCAAAAAAATACTGCTTGGCAATTTCGCTTTTCATGGAATCCTTCAAAATGCAATATTGCTACAATTTTTCACAATTCAATCAAAATCCAGGATAAAATTAGTATCTGATTTATACCATCGAAAAAATGCTGGCCCAGTTTCTAAAACTTTCTCCACTTCCGGGATTTCCTGTACTTTTCCTTCAAGAACACGAACACTTTCCCACAAATCTCTTCCGTTGTCTTACACAATTTTACACTTTTCTACCCCAATCCTGCACAAAATCCTATTTTTTTATTCCACCTACTCACACGACTGTGTTTTTTCAGTTCAACCCGAAATAAAAATCAAATTATTTTGCACTTAATAAGAAATATAACAAACAAATTTTTTGCTCAGGTATGCAATTCCAATTAGTGCACTATACCACATAGGTCATGCTAAACACCAACTACAGTCGGATATGGAAAGTGTGATATATTATTATATTTAGGTAGGCAGGACAGAGAGATATATGTTTGGTTACTAATCCAATGATGGTTTTAGTTACAGATTTTGAGAGAGGGGCGACGTGCTCTTACTCTCACAAGGACTGAACGTTGACTGAGGAACCAGTCTCAATTTTGCCTCTACTCTGCAATCCAATGTAATACAAAATCCTCCCAACTTATTTAACCAACAAACTCAAGTTAGGAGCTGGTAGCAGCCTCAAGAAAAAGGAGAAATGTTGGATTGCAAGTTAAACTCCACAACGCAAGCCAGAAATGTACATATGTCCTTATGCAATGGCACGGTGATAAAAGTAAACTTATTATTGTATAAGGGACTGGAAAATATTGGGCAGGGTTCAGTTGCTCACAGTCCCTTGCTGGTAAAGCACAGAATAAGGTTGGTTTTATGAAATATTTTCAAGAAATTAAATAAATGCATGGTTAACAAAAATTGGCAAAAAAGGCTCAAAATGAAATGTTAAATGTTTGTTTGAAATTTTTAATTGGATTGTCATGTCTTCCTTTGAGTTAAATGGATATCTGGGAGAATAAATGTGAATATGGCTAAAAACATCGGATCTTAAAATATAAATTGGATGCGGATGCATGTTTGCATTGGACGTATTCATCTTCAAGTTGAAGGAATGATGTGTTTTATCAAGTCCAACCTCTGACCCCTTTTCAATTTCAGTGAGGTGGTTGAGTAGAGCCTTAAGATGTTGATTTATGTCAATATCAACATCGCAGCTGTCATCGATAATTTTAGATAGACAAGATGTACTTGATTGATATGTGGTTGACGAGATGAAATATTTCTATTGAGATGACTTCCAGACATTCAAAAACAAGAATCTCGTGGAGTTTGATTATTAATTTCATATATAGAAGTGCAACCGTATATTTTATTACAATAATTTACTTCTACATGACATTTTAAATGAACGCCAATTTAAAGCAAAAATTGTATTACAAGGGAATAAAAATACTATGTTTAAGACCATTGCACATTATTATTTAAAAAAATTATTAATGATCTGGCCAAGTCCGTCATTATTGTCAATTGTCATTGGTCCGAGAAGTACTTAAACTTTGAACCGAAATAAAATTCCAATGTGTTTATGAATATTATATAATTGCAAGGAATTCAAAAGTTTGCAAATAGCTTAGTTAATTAATACGAAGATGCAGATGTAGCAAATGTGTTGCTCCAACATCCGCTGTATAATGTAATTGTTGCAAGAGCAAATACAATTTGGCTTGTGCCAACTGCTGTCACATTTTTGGACGTTTAGTCATTTCTGAAACCATCAACTTGTCAGCATTGCTTCCATTTCAAAACAAAATAAACAATTTTTATTAATTCGCCTACTTTTGAATCAGAATATGGATTTCACACCTATCTAAAATTGCACCATCAAAAATATACTGAAATTATTGAGTGTGACTTTTGCAAACAAAAACAATGAAATGACTAATTCTCGCAACATGAACGTAATAAATAAAATATAAAACTGACTGGTCGATCAACATTGAGCCAGATTTAATCAGATTTCACACTTATCACATTACGAAAATAAATTTTCATAGTGAAATCATAATAAGCAGCATTTGCATGTAAAAGTGACAACACGCATAATAGCGATGTGATGAAAATGGATAAAATGTGCAAAGTTATCATTTGCTGCCAGATAATAGAGATGTATTCAAGACACAGATAAAAGACACCCGTGTACGAATTGGATTGACTGAACTTTGATTCAGATCAAACGGAAATCGAGCTGTATCAAATTTCATTGGATTTGGATTTGGATACGTTAAATGCTAAACCGACGTAACATATACAAAAGACTGGACTGTATCATCTTGTTTTGGATTTCTGACTTTGTTCGTGTGGGTGTCCATTCTTGATTTGAATTGAATGATTTGTGGATTACTTTGGAAGACTGCAAAATGATGATGGTTGGCAATTTAAGTAATGAAGCTATCAACATTTCCTCTGAATAAATTGGATTGGGCTGGACTGGATCTGCTAACCAAATGTATCGCTGTTGCTAAACGAAATATTACTTTTACTCCTGTCACACAGCACTTGGCATTGTTGCCACCACTCAATGAATTCAAAACTTAATAACATTCACAGCAAGAAAAAAACTGGCATGGATATCCCATTTATAAAATTTATAATAGGCGTTAATGGGTCAGAGGTCGGCCCATCATAATACATTATTTCGGTCTGCTTTGTGAATAAAAAAGACAGCTACGTCCGTATGCAGATAAATCGATTTGATTTTATGAATGAAGAGCTGAATCACTGAATGTTTTATCGTTTGCACAATTCATTTAATGCAAATCAGCTATATTCGTGCATCCAACTTACTTCATTGTGTTCAGCTTACACGGCGACATACTCACCTGGTCCAACAATTAATTGCTTCAACTCATTTTGCAGTATTGTGGTACTCATAGTTTATTACTCACATTAAATGTTGGGCCGACAGAGAAAGATTTCAGTTGGACGCCCATCCATACCCAATCATTTGCATCTTCCTCGGATCACAACTAAATTAAGGCAATCTTATCAATCTTCTGAACTACCAAGTTTACTTATCTCCACTCAGCAATCTTTTGAAAGACTGGAGTAACACCAAACCAGCTTCAAGTTTTGTTTGCGATGCTCAATTCATGGAGACACTAATAAACTCTAAACGAAATTTTTAGTTTATGATCCTGATACAAAGACCTAAATTGGAATTTTCTGATTTAGAGTTATTACATTATTATTTTCAACTGGACTTTTATCCAATTATCTAGTTAAAAATCATCTAGTGGAGCCAACAAACCATATAGCAGACAAAAATTCATATCACGCACAAAGTTGCGGTAATTCAAACTTGGAAAATGTATCCTTCGTTTGCTTCGCTTTATTAACGGCATATCTGACCATGTTAATTAACAATAAACCAATTAAAAAGGGCAGACATTATTAATCCAATTGTGTGTTGGTGACCTCGCCAAGTAAATGAACTTAACCAGATATTCGTTGGGTGGTTACTGCTGGTGAACGTTGTCAGATATAGTCCGTATGATACATTGCATTGTACAGAAACAATATATTGATGAAATCCTGCACTGATTTGCACTGAGCTCATCACGAGTTTGGTTTATCTTTGCTCATTCTTACAAACGAAACTTGATTTAAATTGATTTGAATGTTGACAGGAGGCGGATAGTGAATAGGTTGTGGATTACTTGATTCAGTGCTGGTTTGTTCCTGTTAAATACTGCTCTTGGCTTTCTGTAGGGTATTGTGGTTAAGGTCTCGTATTTGTGAACTGATTAAGACATCAAATAGGGAATAAATAATTTAGTAATTAAACAAAACCAAGTAGAACACTGGCAGGGTTGAGGTTGCGTCCGCTTGGTATGTAAATCAGAGCAAGTAAACAAGCAAACAATGCAGGAGCAAGGGGATTCAACAAAGTTCCAAATCTAGGATATGCATTGTTTACTATTTTGATTAAGAATCAAAGACCTCCCTGTTATTATCTTTGTAAGGCGTTTTTAAATTAAGCCATGTTGTTCAACATTACCTCGACAAAATTTGGTTGCAACCAATACGTACGGTTTGAAAACAGATTGTTGCTTGAAATTGTAGCAATTAAAACCATGAATTTAGACAGTCTTTTTATTATGCAGTGCAAAAAATAAACACCAATTAGTGACTGAGTTACTGTCACGGTTTTATCAAGATTAAAAATTGTACTTCGTGACGAGTTTTGTGTCAACCAATACTCTCTGGTACGTTTTGTAAATATTGACTATTTACTCTCGAAACCTCATAACTTGGAAAGGACCAACTCATAATAAAACTACAGTTATCTATTTTCATGTGTATCAATTTGATTAGGCCAGAAGATTTAATGTGCACAGTGCAGGTTTTCCTCGTACAATATTTATCAATTGTGTTAATCACAAATAAATAATTCAACTTACAACATTATAAACCTTTTCTAAGCATTTCTATCATTAGCGTAGCTTTTCATCTGAAGAAGGCACATTTAGTCACTGATGTATCAGCCTTAAATTGAAACTCTTGAAATTTTAAACGAAGAACTATTATTCACTGAAATCCACAATTTGTGAGCTCAATTCCATACTTACCAAAACCAATGAAGTTGTTCGACGGAAAATAACACACTACGCTTCAGTCCTGATTCGAAGAGTTCGTGTTTCAAACATGCAACGTATTATGAGTATCGTATTTCAGCCTGTCAAGGAAAATTTAAAAAAAGAAATGATAAGTGAACTCATCTTGTACTAAATTTTTATCTGATTTCATCTACCACTCGTCACTTCACTCCAAAAAAATAAATTGGCTGATGACAAGAAAACTCAGATTTTAAGTAGGCTTAGAATTCCATGAAAAACCAAGTGACAATAATTTTGTCAGTGCTGCATTGAAGAACGGACATTGAAGATCCGTTAATTTTTAATATTCAGTTTATCAAACCTCATTGTGACAAAGTCTTAAAAAACAAAAAAGCTTAATGTCAGTCAATTGTTATTTATATCAGGCATAAACATTAATCAAGTATTGTTTAAAAAAAGTGAAATCCTGCAAAATACTACTGAGCAGTAAGTGTTTGAATCCCTTCCTGTAGGTAATAAAATATCTTAATAAAAAGTCGTTCGCAGACCAGGTTTTCTTATTAGCATATTCTGATTAATTCCTAAAAATATTTAAATGAGTTCAACACAATGCATTCTCCACACAGTGATTGTTTACTTATTAAGCAAATTAGCATCGGTTTGATTGTGATGCGACTACTTGGTTGCTTCACTGAGAAGGGCGATGGAATGCTCATTAATGTCAATTACTAAATCACGCTGAAGAATGGAAATTTTGCATTTTATGCTAAATTATTAAATTCAGAGTTGCTAAATGTTTATTCTATTTTGAATTGCTTGCAGGGATGCATGGAAAGCTGCACTATGTTCCTCATTAATAATATTATTGCTTAAACAGTATGCCATAAATCAAGTACAGTTAGAGAGTTTGGTGGTATGGTTTATGAAGTTATTGTTATAAAATAACAAGCACAATTCGCTGATTAAAAGATGATGACGAGTTTTTAACTTTAAGTAGAACTTGCATACTTGATTTCTAAAAGAGCAATTAGTATGCATCAATAATAATGCTAATTAAGCACCGGTCAAGCGAAAAATCGTAAAACTGTGATGACGACTACAAAATAAAAATTGCTCACCACAATCCTTTGGTTCTTACACAAGACACAAATGTCCCATACTCTCAAGAGACCTGATATTGAGGTGGTATTACCTATAGATCATGTATTATTCAGTATTCGCATATTAATTCGGAGAGTTTTTGCATGTCCGAGTACAAGAAAATTTACATGCATCGTCGTGTACAACAAGATATAAACTTCAAGTAAAAATATGGAATTTATTGCATTTTGTATGGTTATATTTACATGCATCGGTTGGTCATCATCATATTAAAAGATTCGCAATCATCATCTCTTAAGTATTTTGCATTCTAAGCACTGTTATACGGTTGCAGTAGTAAAGGAGATTGAGTTAAGTGACTCCACCATTCTGTCAGTAACTTGATAACAAGTAAAGATAATGCTCAAAGTGTTTTCAACCTGCACGACAAATCCANCAGTAACTTGATAACAAGTAAAGATAATGCTCAAAGTGTTTTCAACCTGCACGACAAATCCATTATGAATTAAAATTTGAGCGTTAATCTCACTTTCTATTAAGTCTTCTTTTTTCAAGAGCTGAATGAAATTGACTGGATGCAATTCGTGAACACTGAACAAGCCGGACAACAATTGCTTGATTGACTTTTGATTGGAGGAAGCATTAAGAAATTCAATTGAAATTAAATTGCGAGATAATCGATAATCACTGTTACATTGGTTAAACCAAAACTTCACGATAATCGCAGTATTATTCATCATGTTCATACTGTTTGAGAGCCGTTAAAGTTTCTAAAATCAATCAAATACAAAAGAGCCGATGAAGAAGATATGGAAAAAATTGCATGCTTGGTTATACAATTTGCATTTGTTAGTTTATTAATCACAATAATCCGTGCTTTTGTAAACAATTGGCTAATTTGTTTCATATAATTCGTGTTTAATTCAATTCAAAATAATGCAAACATTCATTTAAATAGTTATTTCGTCAAGTCCTTATTTCGAATTTCTTATTAAAAATGAATATTTCGAAAGCTTTATAGTGAAGTTTCGAATCACCAGCTTGAAGAGCTTGTCGTCACCGCACATAATAAGAAATGTGTAAATTTTAAAGCAATGAATATGATGACGATCAAGATTTGTTCTCTTTTCCTCCTGATGAATCAAAAACAGATCTGAGGCTTACTTAGTTTAGGCAGATAAAAATCAAAATCAGTTTCGAGTTTGAAGCACTGTAAGTAGAGTAACCCTCATTCAGCCAAATGTACCACAAAGTAAAGCCTTATCTGTCCAAGACTGTTGTTTGTGTATAGCAAAGGAAGTTTCGTCAGAAGTTGTGAGGTTCAAATTGATGTCTCTGAGATTGGGTTTTGTCGTTGGTTGGCTTCTTCGAGAAGCCTTCCTGATGTGTTTCTCATTATAGGGACAAAATAAAATGCTACGTCTCGTTGTAAATACATTGTCAGGTTAACATATTGCGTTATTAAAAGAAGGGTTACTTCATCACATAGATGTGGAACTTAACTAGCTGCGTGTAGTCCAATATTCGGGAAATAAATGAAACAAGAGACCTTCAACTCTATCTTATCCTGTTGGGGTTTATTTGGTCGACTGTTTCGAAGTTTGTCAAAAACGTATCTTTCTGTACTCCAAAAAACGAAAGACAAACCACTTCCTTGAATTCTAAATGGTTTATTAATGGCTATCTACGAAATAAGATGATACAGTTTGGAAAAGTAAATTTTAGGTTTTTAAAACTTATGATAATGCCATTTCTAAACTTCTGAAATAATATTAAAAGATAATTTTGTTGAACATTTTCAATTAATAATGCAGGGGCAATGAACAGTGAAAAGTAAAGACTGGCTACATAGTTGATAAGAGACTGCTGAATCGTTTTGGCATTGTCAACTTTGTCGCGTAAATTTCAAAATGTAGTCACACATTATGTTCTTGAGCAAAGTTTAACAAATGTATGGGAACATTAGTGCGGAACCTATAAATCTAAAAAGCGATTTTATCCTAAGAGCCAAGCGGCAGTTCAAAAATTGGGATAAAAAGTTTCTAAAAAATAATAAAAATGACAAGTGTACATGAATAACGACCCAGTTGCTTGTCGCACTGTCACCCAAAAGACCAGAAAGTTGTATTGTTAATTGCCAATGTAAATGGTTAGGTTACCACTAAGGTGACACAGGTAGTTGAAGGACGACTCCCCACTGACTTTACGGAAAACGGCAATAACCAGTAACCAGAATGCAAGAGAACAAAGGATCAAACATTTTCAAATTATTCCATCGTCTC
>JAAXNX010003480.1:0-10638 GCA_036491905.1 Folsomia manolachei
CAAGTTACAAATAAATAACCCATGCTACCGTTTACTGGACAACAGGATTAAGCAACTACGCCTCAAATTCAAATCCATTTCCTATTTATCTAGTTTACTAGTATTCATTAGTGAAAACTGATAACAGAATGAAATCCAAAGTGAAAGTTACAAAATTGATAAAACACTGAATGGGATAACAGCGAAAGGAGGCTTTATGGAGTGAAATGATACAAAAGGCATTCCGAGATCCTACGAACGAGTTTGGGAGGGATTAACTTTGCGGCTGATTGAAATTTATTAATGAAATTTTTATCACAACTAGATTTATTGTTTGGCTAGAAGTGTTCCAAAAATTAATTCTCTAGTGTCAAAAATGAGTCCACCGTTGAGCCAGGAAGTTGAAACTACAATAAAAACTCTTTCAAAACTGAAATACTCGTATAGTATGATAATCAAGCACCTAAAAAGTGAAGGAATCAAAGTTTCTAAATGTGGTATTAATAGTGTATTAAATAATAAAGGTGTAAAACGTCAGGCTCGTAGCAATGGACAACCACCACCAAAAAATAGATACCCTTTGAAAGTGCTAAATTCCAACATCCTCAAAAAACTGGACATCCTGACCTCCAAGGACAACCCCACCGTCACAAAAAGAGATTGCTCGGAAACTTAAAGTGTCCCGTACTTCAGTGCACAGAGGAATTAAAATTTTGAACAAAATTATCCGGAGAAAACCACGTGTGCATCAGCTTACTGAGAATCAAAAAAAGAATCGACGCCGACTTGCCGAAATTTGTATTCAAGGTATTTGGTGAAAGATAAAAGTGAATTTGTTGTGTCCTTAGATGAGGCCTTGTTTGCCCTACAAGATACCAATGGACATCGAAAGATTTACTACACAACTAAAGCGTTAAAAAACTCCCGTAAGTTGGTGCTTCAGCACAAAGAAAACTTCTGCAAAAAGTTCATGGTGGTCGGTGCATTATCTGGTCGTGGAGTCCTCCCACTTTTCAAAGTTCCAGAAAAAGTGAAAATAAATGCACAATACTATATTGACAGTGTTTTGAAGCCACTTTTAGAAATTCACGTTCCAGAGATACGAAACGTGTAATTGTTCATCATGACGCCGCGTCATCACATACCGCAAAGTTGACGCAGGAGTATGCGAAGGACTTAGAAGCTAGGCTGGGGATAAAAATCATCCAGAATAGCGAAATCCCTGTTAAATCTCTTGACGTGTCTCCAATGGACTTTTTCGGCTTTGGTTACCTAAAAAGAAAAATTTTCCTGCGCCAACCCAAAACTTTTGCAGGGGTTTGGAAAGTGCTAAAAGACGAGTGGAGCAAAGTTGCGTGTACGAATCCTGGAACAAAAGGTGTCGACTTGTAATTGAGGAAAAGGGCTCTCACATAGAAAATATCCGGACCCTTCACTCTAAGAGGTCATCACTAAATTAAGGTCAGAACTCGTTCTTAGGATCTCGGAATGCCTTTTGTAAGTACGGCAAAGTTTCTAACAAAGGCGTGGTGAAATTTGTAAATGAACGTGATGTGATCAACAGTTTGCCGAAAATCTGGTTGGTTCTGTTTGTACTAGTACCTCATTCATAGCTACCGTACTGTGAGCAGACAAGTAATTACATTTCTGTCGGTTCTGTTTTAGTTTTACTTTATTTTAATGTTGTGGCTGGTGTCAACTCTCCTAAAATTCATACTAAGCGTAAGATACAAACAGCTTTGAAGATTTGACCAGAAAGCAGTGCGGTACTTAAACTGATGTGATGGCCATCTGAATACTTGTTTGATTATTGCACAGTATAAGGGATGTATATCGACAGCATAGTTTGGTCTGGTCTGGTTACAACCATAACCTATATTGGTCTGGTCTTTGAAGATATTAAATAAAATAAATTCCAAGGACAACCACAATAAATAAACAATGGCTGTTTTAAAGACTTGAAAAGATCAAATGCCTGTGGTTTGACATAGTATCCGGAATAATTTTTATACCGCACAAAATCCAAAGGTAGGTTGGAAAAAGGCTTGCTGTAATTTAAGAAGTTAAACAACTGTCGGCTTTCTCCAACAAGTGCATTTACATGCATTTCGAATAAACTCCTGATTTCTTTGTCAGGTATTCACTTGCGGAACATATTATGCCAAATGGTCTGCACCGAAACCTTGCAGGCGTCGATAAAATGCATCAACAATGTTTGGTCTTGTGTTGTTTGTTACTCCAGTTTCTGACTACACGTGGGCGGATAGGATCGTCTGACAAATCCTGCAACCATTGTTTGATCCGCATTGGAATTACAATTAAGTAGAGATATTAAAAAGTAAACCTTCATAAAATGCGGGACTTTTTACGATGCCCTCATAAAACAATGTCAGACCATATGTGAAAATTTCCTTCTCAGCTCTTTCCCTACTAATTCATCCCTTCCTTTTTCATTTTCACTCAATTTGGCTTTATGACTGGATAATGACGTCAGGCATCCGTGCTGTGTTGTATACTCCGCATTTATTCTGCGACTGAAAAGATTATTACAAAACCTTGAGCTCGACCTTGGATTTCCGCCATTTTTTGCATTAAAATTGAATTTTTTAAATCTGTCATAACAGCCATGCACCGACTACTTCATGGATATCATCGCTTGTGGGCGTGTTCTTATTACATCACATCCCCAGGAGTAATAAGCGAACTAAAAAAATGTGCAGAAAAACTGAACATGCAAAAAAATGAGATAAAAAATAATTATTGGTGTTATCCAACAAGTTGGAATGGAGCAAGTCCTGTTCACATTTAATGGATGGAGGCGGGCCAAAAATGATGAATTCATTTGTGGCGTGAGTTTGCTTTCTCTACTTGACTTTCTCTACCCGTTCATTCACAACCACTAATTCACGACCCATTGACTTCATCCGGGTTATTACTTACTAGCTAAAGTATCCTCTAGAGTGGGCCAAAATTTCTCACTAAAAAAACCTTTGAAAGTGGGATGACCATCTGAAGCTTATGTCTAATGGAGGGTGGCTTACTGCCATTTTTCTCCATTTTCTAGCTCCTCCAGGAATTCTCAGCTATTTCGATGTGTACACTAGGCAAAAGGATATCGTTTACTTTGTATGCATCACTAACCTAACCTAACATAACAACCATTACCAAAAACATCAGCTATCAAGATGAAAATACAATGAATATGAAAATACATGAAAATACAAATAATTTCATACCAAGAACTCAACCATTTCCTTTCTAGGATTTCACCAACCCTTGCCCTCGCCTCTGTCCAAATACAAAATACATTTTAGCGAGACGAAAAGTTGCGTAAGGTTAGGTTGTAAGGCGATAAGCGTTCCCTGCATGCAGTAAATAACGAGGGAACAGCAGAAAACGACAGTTATAGCTCCATTATCCTCCTGCATTTAATAACCATCATTTATCCCCGTTAGGTTGGGTAATATCTGTACCGCAATATAACTGGAAAATGAAATGCAGTGTATTGAACCACAATACACGCGACCTGTAATAGGTCACGTAGGATTTACGGTAGAAAACTTTTTTCCAGCTCATCCCTTCTTGGTGTTCATTTTGCAATTTTCTCGGATCAAATATCTATCAACAGTAAAGTAGCGGGTTTGGGCTAAATGGCAGCAATAAAGTGCACATGTGGGAACAGAAAGTCATGTGAAATCGTAATGATTTGGCTATTATACGAGTATACGTTGCGAAAAGCTAAAATATGGGGAGGACATTTCTTAAACGCAGTGACTATCCTACAATCATTTTGTGTTGTTAGTGGGCGTACGGCTAATCAAGCATGGTCTTAATGAATACAGCGAAATGAGGCGATTTGGGATTTGACTTGTAAAACTTGATGCGGACTCCCAGTCAGTAACATAACATATCATATATTGTCTCTCCAACTCGTGCAGTGGTAACCTATAACCACACACCACACCCGGTTGCCAAAAGATTTGGTGAAAGCAGGAAATTATTAATTGATTACCGGTATTGGCACATAGGGATTATTGGCAGAGTAAACTCTCAATGGATTAAGATCAGCCAGCTTTGCATTCATTCGAAAATGAAATATCTGCCAATGCCAATTTTATATTCCAACCAGACTTCAATTCAAATGCACCCTGAGATGAAAATGAAATAAGTATTATTGATGGCATACTTTTCTATTACTTTTTGGCAAACATTTATGTTGGAGATTAAAGGAGATTTTCAAAGCTGGCAGAACTATTTACCATACAAGATAAAATGCATTTATTGAGTAACGCATTAATATACTCGGCCAGAATTGTTGGCACATTTTCAGATTACCGACACAAAGATGAGATTAAATAGCCACCTTTGATTTTTTTCTGAAATTTTACTCATTGGCCAAGACATGAATTGGAGACGTCGGAAAATGAGGTAATTTAGTAAGTGTAATAGACGAGAATTTTCCGGCATCCATAAAAGACTAGCTAATTTGACGTTCGTAAAGAAACGTGCAACTAAAGGAAGTCCGAGAAGGTTCTTTAATCAGATATAATCTCGTTTTTATGACATCATAAAAAAATTATTTATTTTTCGTTCAGCTTGAACACGTCTCATCACCCATCGTCATATTTCCCGTCTTTGATTCATACACAACAATAATATTATCTTTTCACAATAATTATGGCACATGTCTACGATGGAAAACACGATTAGTGACAGTTACTTACCTTAAATTCAATTTCGTTGGTATGGCCTGCTTTAAACTTTATTTGACGGTGTTAGCGAGTGGAAATCTGTAAGAAAACAAACATGCATTGTTATAGAAAGATCTGTGAAACTTCATTTTTGTTTATCTAATTAAAACTTCAATAATAAGAATGAGTTCGACCTTCAAATGACTTCCTATTTTGTCAACTACAATATTGAAGTGACATACTGTTGTTTTTAACTATGAAATGCTACCATTTATTACGTTCATTAGTATTTCTGTCTTTTCCTAACAAAACGAAAATAAGAGTGTCAAAACATGGATATTATTGCAACTTTCTTTATTTCCAAGCGACAACTTGAGTCGTTATAGTTTCTTCCATAATAAGTTTACTAATTGGGCTTAATAAATTTATTGATAAGCAAAGTAAAATAATACATGCACGACGAATTCTTTTTTCATTTGATAAAGTGCATTTTATACAACACGACCTAAGTTTTTTTGTATCATACTATCGGAAGTTTAGCTTCTTAGAGCCAAAATCTACTACCAGTTGATTTTGTTTTAATTTCGCGTTAGTGTTTTTTAATTTCATGCCGCATCGCATGAATAGTAGCCAAACCAAGGTCTACAGACATCTGAATATATTATTATACTATATTACTTTTTATATTTTAAGAATCATAAGATTAGACTTTACTAAAAATAATCATAGTAATGTCAGTTTGAACCAATAATATAAGATACATTTAGCACATCAAGTTCTTTTGTCGAAATAAGTGGAATCTTATTAGATTTTATTCGGCAGCTTGGAAATAAAGTGACGCACTGTTCTAACAATGAAAGAATTTGCTAAAATATTAGATTTTCCTGGAGTGCGTTAATCATATTTGAATACACTTAAAAATATTGAATCAATCTATAATCCCGTTTTTAGATTGACATGGAAATCGTAGCCTGAAGCATCTTTCTATTACAACCCGACACATCAGCCTACATAACTTTCTAGAGTCTTGAAATTGTTCCACTTATTAGGCTGTGAATATCAATGTTCAAAATATACCACCCGGTTTAGCAGGGCGGTAATTCTTAAGAATAATTTCTTCACTGAAGTATCAATTTCCTGTCGGTGCTTATCATATTATGGTTGTGCGTGGGTTTCAACAAAATAGAAAACATAGTTGTATCAATGTAGTAATTCTTCGTCACTGAATTGTCCCAACCAAAATCCAACACCAATATCATGTTCATGGTTCATAATCAACATGTTGGCTAAAGTAAAGCCGTCTCTCGATCACGTCAACATTTCCTTTCCAGGAAGGAAAAAATAAACATCACAATTCCCACCTGGCTATTATCGGGCTCGTCAACATTTAGCAGATGCCACGGCTTACATCTGCTGTTTTGTATGCAAAGAGTTTGTAAATGAAAAATTTCGATGTAAACCTGGAAAGTTTTCAACATGTTAACTTATAGTCCAAGAGATGAATACAAAGGACCCATTCTAATGAGGAATCTCCCCGCTTAATCGAAACTTCTAAGAACAAGTTAAATCTGGAGTAGACAATAACAAACCACAAGTATTATTAGTATGTGTAGTCGTCAGGGAAAATGGAGGGCTTGGAATCCAAAAAATGCAAAAAAACATGGCGAAATAAATTAGTGTAGACCTAAATGTTTTCTCATTAACTATATTTGAACAGCACATCAAATGTCTTCTTAAGCACTTCTTAGTATACAAATGCATAATGAGCCATAAAATTAATAATAAGATTTTCATGAACATGCCAAACATCAGTAATAGACCAAGTTTTAGTATGCATATACTGCTAAGAGTTGAGGTAGGTAGAAATGGTTTTTTTCCGCACTCATTATTTATGCCACAATGCCAGAATTTATCCTTGACAAAGCAATCAATGTCAAAAAATGTCAGCCCAGCGGGTAAGAGCAACAAGGTTTCAACCACCTGGCGTTTTCTCTACTTTGTGGAATTTGGTTAGTTTTTATTTGCGTTTGCATAATTGCATAATGAGCTTATTAAATGTGAAGCATGCACACATATTCCTAGATCTACCTCAAAATTCTCAATACTTGTCGTTTTTCTTTTGAAAGCAAGTAGAGAAAGTCAACAAATTAGGGAAGTCCTGTCACGCAAACTTTCTCTTCCAAATAACGTGTAAATATTAACACTGGTCTTTCGTTATCACGTGAACAATTTCATATCATCCGTTCACGTAATGGTTGAAATTACTTGAAGTTGGAGTATTTGCATTTCATTTTGCTTCATTTCAAGTCATTTATTAAATGTACTACTAGTGTAGAAAGTGAGGTTCAAAGTACGTAATTTGAATAAATGCTGTTTATTACTGGTTTATTTTTCAAATATCACGTTTACTTACCTTTACCTCCTTCCCCACTTTTACCCACAAAGGAAACTGAAGCAAATTAAGCCATGTGCCTGAAAGCTTTGTACACAAGTGGAACAAATAACAAAGCTAAGTAATGATTCCTGCTGTGCTACGAACAGCAGATCCATAATGATGACCGTGACTTTGGCAAATTGCAACCATTTAACAACCGCTATTTTCCACAGTGCGGTGATTTATTTCTGTGCAATCTTTACAAATGTTTAATGCCGATCTCAGAGAGAAAATGCTTCCGTCGCTATGCCACACTATAAAAGAAAACTATATTTAAATGGACGCACCGTCGTTAGGTTCAAGGATCCGCAAAAGTCTTGCTGGTTGAACTTTATGTACAAAATGTTGTCAACAATATAGTGACTTTGAATAAAGAACTATCAATTAAACCCCAGAATTTTAGAGATCGAAACTAAATTAAATTACGGATTAGTAAAACTTGATCCTAGACATTTCCACGGGTAATCCCAACATAAAGAAACGAAAACATTCGTAAAGCAACCCTAGCAGTTGTTTGTAAAATTAGCTTATTATCCCCTTTACGCTGCATGGAGAAATTTGTGTATTTATAATTTCTGTCGTAAGTCCCAACAACCCAGGCCTTTAAATTTGAAGTAATGAGGCAGCTGGATTTTACTTTTTATATCCTAACCCTTTTCTAGCTGTTTAAATATATGTAAACACAAAACTGTATAACGTTACAAGGATCTTTTTGGAAAACACTGCCCACGATCCACCCACCTCACTCATAGTACATTTGCAATGCGGACTAAGTATCGTTTGAAAAAAGACGCAGCTGGTTGCTTTCACCAGACGAGGAAACAAATGCTTAATATTAAGAAGCTGCTTACAATGCTCAGGGAAAAGCAAGGACGGAAACCAGCAAATGCTTGAGAAGAAGAAGGAAGCCGTCGTTTAAATGTCCATTAACTTTACTTTCACCGGTTCAAGTTTAAAGACAGATGGGTCCCCAAAGTTTAAGGGAAAGTTGGGTTAATATTGAGAGTTGAATTGAATGCAAATGACTAACTACAAAGACACGGATGCCTAAGTTAGAAAGGATTGGATCCGTTTTGTGTTGAGTTTTGTTAAATAGTTTATGCTTTAATGAATTTATCGATATTTGACCAGACTTTCCAGTAAATTACTACTGAAGGATTCCATAATTTTAGCAAAATTACATCAACATCTCATCCCCATTGAATGGGTATGATTTGTCAACAATAGTTGTGGAGTTCTTTTGAGGTATGCTGCTCGGAGCTGCTTAGCATTTAAATGAATTTCTAAATACGATTATCTCATTAATATTTTACAAGCCTTCTACTCTTAATCTAGTTGAAAACAGCCTTTGTTTTAAAAGGACGCCAATTCAACGGGGTACAGGACGAAGTGGGCTTGCCTCTACTATAATAATTCTAAAAGATCATCGCCAGAGTTCGTATAGTGCAAAACATAAAGTAACGTAGGACTAGTTTTTACAATATAGGCCACAACCGCTCCATGAATATTCAGATGTGACAAAGAGTCTCCAGAGAGCTAGATATGGCGAAAGTGTCAACGGTTGGAAAACAGGAGCACCAAACAACAATCCATCCTAGTTCTGCTATGTAGACTGGAAATTCTCTTTGGGAATTCATACATATACCGAAAGGAATGTGTCTGGTCGTGTTTCGTTGAATAATGATCTGCGAGATTGCTTAGAAAAACTCGGCAAGCAACTGGTTGCTCTGAACGAGTGCCTGATTTGGACAGGAAAAAACAAAAATTATATAACCGGCCGTACGCCGTCATAAGAAGCCTATCAGCAAACTGTTTGGTTAACATGAAGGCGGAATTGTATAAAATATTGCTCACAAAAAACCATCAAACCTCAGACCACACACCTGAGCAAGAAAACATTTTGAGCTTTATTCGTATCGTCTGAAGCACTCTAACGAAAATGGAGTTAGGTGAAAGCCATATGTTAATAAATATATAAATANTATGTTAATAAATATATAAATAGCTTCCACAACCTATTTGCATCTTTATCCCAAACTTCCTGACGACCTAAATATGTTTATATATCTTTCTTAAAATTGCGTACACATCTCATAAAGTAAACAGCAACACCTTAATCTGCTTCTTCATCATCCTTCATGAAGGTGGAGGAGGCGAAAATGATAATTGCGTCCTTGGGGAACATGTAAACAAGAATAAACGGGAGTTTTCCTACTCATTTTTTCATTTTTTTGCTAAACCGGAATCTCACCTAAAATCCATGTACTTGCAAAGCGACAAATACATTTGGTTACAAGCGCTGCAACTTTTTTGTGAACATGATGAATTGACGAAAGTATTTTATGTGGAAGAAAGTAACCACGTCTGTCTCCCCTATTTAGTAGTGCATTGCCTAGTTTTATACTTGGTTTTAATTTAAATTGACGGAGCAATGGATGCGTGAATTTGGGGAAAGTCCTTGTGGTGTTGGTGTTGACAGCTCATGCAAATCCCATGCCGTGTCAACCATGATTACGGTGAGTTGACAGACAAGGCATTCCGCATCAATGCCATGTCAGACCACACCAGGCCGCAGCACAATTTTAATGTAGGTTGCATAGTAAGTTCTTGTTAAGTTGGTTAGTGAGCAATAATTTAACACAAAGCATAATAGCATTAAGATGTTTTGCATAATTTAGTTATTATTAAAAATCCGTCATTGTTAGTAATTACAGAATGCTAACTATGCTTAACAAATTGGTGCCCATTTTTTTGTCTTTAAAAATCTAAATTTTAAAGCTCTGGTTGTGCTCACTTTAATTTTTAGTGATTTAGTGACCGCCGGCCCAAGAAGTACTTGGAGGGTAAATATTCAAACCTCAAGTAACACTAGAGGATGCTTAAGTAATGAAAGATATGTGTCAAAATACGTACAATTGGATGATCACAAACCTTTCGCCAACTATAACAAGGAGGACGGACATTCAGACAAAGCATTCCTTCACAAATAGGTTTAATAACGCCATGTACTTAATAAAAAGAACTAAAAACTAAAACGAAGTCAATAACTAATAAATCTAGTTCCCTGTGTCGCCCAACGACACCGCCCACGTCACACGCCGAAGCACATGCACGTTTACGCCAGAAAAGAGTGGAAAAGTCACATCTAAGGCTTGTTGAAATAGTTTAAAAACGGCCAACAAATCATAAAAACAATATCCTTTGTCTTGGTAAAAGTTTCTTTCATGGAACTAAAATTTTCAGTAAATACTTTCAGTCACAACTTTACATCTTTTTTTAGCAAACAATTAGTTGTGCCAGCCCAATATTTTTTAAAGGTTATGTAGCAAGAATAGTTTTTATTTGTGTGCGATTAAATTTTTGCTTATATTTGAATTCGCAAAAAAGTATTAATTGCGATTCAAAATGGAAGAATCTAAACGAATTCTACTTTGTCTTTTTTGTATCCTTTATCTTGCGATGATGAGTATGAACTAACAATTTATTCCATGCACAAATTAAAGAATACGTCGATCGTGCTTGATTCAGAGACAT
>JAAXNX010003482.1:0-10636 GCA_036491905.1 Folsomia manolachei
TGGTGCAAACATATTCAGACGATTTCTATTAAACTGGTCCTATAATATACGCAAAATGATACTGATTCCGAATTCAATGCATAAATCAATACATACCAAACTCTCGATATGTGCAGAGACAAGGGTCGTGGCGTCAAGGGCTTTTAAGCATTCGACCATTTCCTTCGTATTTTTTATCGGGCAGCCGAACTTTCCTGCAAATCTTTTTGATTGAGCTGTCACTTCGGCATGAGTATTTGTGGCAAATAAATTCAGCGCTGTCCCACTTTGCGAGATGGCTCTATAGAATAGGCCCTTAGACGAGGGACTTAAAATATGCATATGAACGGAAACTGCGCCAGCAGATTCTAGAAAAAGTAGCATTACAATTAATACAAAGTAATACAAGGTAAATAATGCATTAAGTACCTCCAAATATTGTGACTTTTTTCGGGTCACCTCCAAAGGCTCCAATATTTTTTTGAACCCATCGGAATGCTAAATTTTGATCTTTCAAACCTATTTTTAACAAAAGCATAAAAATGTATCTAGTCACCAACGCCTGTAAAATAATATACTTTACCTTGATTTCCACGAACAACGCCGTCCCCAGTGCTGAGAAAACCTGTCAATTTGGAAGGGTGAAAAATATATGATTTCGGAACATGCAATCATTTGCGAATTCTCAGGTAATTAGTTAATCTTTTAAGAATTTAGTTAACGAGTTTACCCTTACCCAGTGCTCCAAGTCTGTAGTTGAAAGTAACTAAAATAATTCCCTCGTTCATTAGACGCCTTTCTCCGTGATCCTGGGCAGCTCCTTCATGCCAATATCTTCATGGTAAGTTCAAATAAATTGTCAAATTTCATTTTGAACAACAAAATTTTGTCTAGTTTTCAAATAAATAATAATAAACTGTACCCCCCGTGCACGAAGATCATGGTAGATAATGGGGTGAGACTTGGCGTCTGATAAGTTTTTTAAAATATTAAAATCGTAAGTGCATGCAATTAGTTAAAGTGAATTTATTCGAATGAATATGCCTACCACGGGAAGAGGAACCATCACATTTAAATACAGACAGTCCTAAAAAGAGATACATAAATACTGACATTTTCCAAACAAAAAAGAAATTACGGCTTACTTCTTTTCCAAATGTCCATCCAGTCCATAATATTTCAGTCTGAATGCATTGAGATCCGTACGATCCTGCGTCCTTGATACCGGACCAATTTTGGGCTGGTTCAGGGGGCTTAAAAGAATAATTTAAATATTTACATTGGATTTGCTTAAAATGAAGTATTCAAATCATATTCTTATTCCAGTGAATGCTTTATTACTAATCAACTATCTAAGTAATCAATGTTACATAGTATTTATAATGGCAGGGCCAAAATTTAACTTACTTCGAATCTTAAATGACCAACGGGGGGCTGCAAAGTACAAAATACAGAAATGTCGAAATTCTTACTATAACTTTTTATTACCATACTTGTACTACCTACCTCTGCATATGGAATTCCATAAAAGCCTTTGTACTGGGCACTTAATTCAGTAGTATAGCTGATGACACCTCGCAGAAATCCATTTTCTACTTCAACAATTGGTCTTTCTTCATACTTGACGTAATCCACTAATAAATATCCCACAAGCAGAGTTATCACACCAATAAACAGCTCCTTCTCCATTTTAATTGCAATTTTTGGTATTCCATAGAGTACAATTTTTCAACATTTTTAACGCAAAAAAAACCGTGCCGAACTTTGAATGTTTCGAATTATCAATCTACATTGCGAGATTTATTTCTTGTTGGCAAGTATTGCAAGTAATGATTACTCTGCAAAGTCATTGAATTGTTTTTCATGAGAGTTGTGCAAATTAAGCATCATACTGCAGAAGGTGGATTTTGCATCAGTCGGTCGAGTTTTATGTTTTAATAGCATTGTTCAACTCAAGGGCATATCCAGCCACAGCCTAACTAAGTATTTCCTTGGGCCAACAATGAGTGATTCACACATGCAGAGTGCGTATAACATTGTAAGACCAATTGTAACAAAGCTATAGTGGGAAGCAACCCCAAAAGGTTCGGTAAAACCAGTTTGACGAAAAAATCATGTTTTTTAACCAAGTTTAGTTTGAGGAAACTATTTCGTTGCACGCATAGGTTTAAAGTCGATTTTAATTTTTGCACTTAATTTCGTAACAGCATGCCACCAATCAAATCCAAGAAATACTAAAAAAAAAAATAGCAACTACAAATAAGGTTTCATTGCGAATTAATGATCTGGATAGGTTACGCTCACAAGTTCTTGATCCGCCTTATGCACACATTGTTAATTTTATTGTTGTAATTTTTCGAATTCTATTTTGCACGGGAAATACATTACAACTTATTTTATTTGATATGTATTGAATATCCAACAGCAGAACAAGTATGGTTTGGCCAGCATTCTAACTCTTCGGGAGCATTATGCGCTGTCAATCTCGGAAGTGCCCGAATTCCTGGTTTGTAATGAATCGTCGTACTTTTTAAACACAAGCAAAATTTCCGTGGCTGATGAGGCTCAATTTCATCCCGAATATTTTTATCCACATGGAATCCTATGGTGGAAGGATCGAATGGAGATAAATCTACTGGGGGACAAGAATCTGTTTTAGAGCAAACAACCCGTCCCTCATCGTAAATGAAGGGGGTGCTGTCCAGATCTTCGGCAAATGGCCACAACCATCTGCAAGGCAATTAGAATGATCATTTCCTGTAAAGTTTTAGAAGAATCCCGTAAACTCACGATCTGCATTTTTCTGCGCACTCTTCATATTCCGGACCCGTGGGCAAGCGGACAGGGTCGTTGTGCATGAGTTGTTTATGGTCAATCCCACAGTCGCAATATTTCTCTCTAGTGCAGTAGGCGTCCTTATTTTTACAATATGTGGGACAGTTGTCATTATCACCTCCATCACAATGAGATAAACCGGCCGGAGTTGTCTACATCATGAAAAAATGATAAAACAAGATCATGACATTTTAAATTATATTGATAAGTTATTAACTGCTTTCGTGCAACCGCAAAATTTACTCTTGGTTACGCCCCACCCGTCTAATTGATTCGTGTCCCAAACCTTGACAAAATCAAAGGAAAAAAATCAATAAATCAATATTAAAATAGGAAATAGCAATAATTAAATGATGACCAACCACGTCAAGGACTTTGGCATCCATCAAATGATGACGGCAAGTGATGTCACAATTGATTTCTCCAGACTCAGATTTTCTTCCAAGGCCTCCAATTAATTTATGAGTGTTACAAATACATCCACGTCTTGATTCAGTGTCACAAAATGCTTCAGCATCTTCGCACATCCATCGACAGATTTCATTTGTACACGGTCGAAACTGAGACATGTCCATTTCGACCTTTATGCAATGACAGAATTTTCCGTCATACTGATACGAGAACAAGGAACGTCGATACCTATTTCAGATTTTATATTTTAATCTATTTTTTTAAGTATCCCGTTTTGCACACTTTACCAGGGATTGAATCTTTCTGAGGACGGAACAAGAAGTGGATTCCTCTCAATTACTCTTGCAGACAGTTGATGTGCGTAACATGCATCTGAACAGAATTTCTCGGCATGCGATGGCAAGCGACTCCATAAATGAGCACCTAATTACATGGAGTTCAAATTAATAATTATTATTAAAAGCACACTTTGCATTGAAATAGAAACACCAAAACCCACCAATAAAGATATTTTCTCTGGGACAAAGGCAAGCTCTTTTATACTGGGGCTCACACGTTGCCTCCCTCATCCCACAGCGCTGGTCACAAATTAATCCACTGCACATTTGAAATCCTGCTGCAAGTATTTCCTACACGGAATAAATTGGATTTGTAGAAAGTTGAGAATTCATGCAAATCAAAATTTTTGTAATAAATTTATCTTGATGGTTGTTTGAATACTTTGGTTTCATTGTAAGTTAAAATGGCAGACTCCGGGCCACAAAGACAATATTTTGATTTGAAACTGTAAGTTTTGTTTTTGGATTCAGCTTCTGACATTTGTGGATCGTAGATTCGCCCAACAAAATCTTCATGATACTGGGAAACCAATAAAACTCAATTCACAGCCTCGAAATAATTGTTTGTGTTACTGGAAAATTACCAAAGAGCATCTTTTACTGCACTCAGAACTATCTGATGAAATCTCTTTACGAACATATTTCATAGACAGGTTGAAGAAAGATGACCAAGTACTTCGACACAAGCATATCCCATTGAATGCACACGTGGCTGTGTCTGTGTCGCAAATTCTTTTGCAAACATCAACCTCTGCAGAACTGTCGCAAAACGTAATTCCACTCTTGCTCATCTAAATATGAATTGATAAAGAATTTTATGAAGTACTTAATATATTTAGAAAACAGAGGATAGTATTATTCCATTGTAATTAATACCTGTTCCGTAAGACAAACGCAATTTTTTGTTTTATTGCTTTTTATCAAAATTCGAGCATACGAGGACCTGAAATACCCCGTCACCATCATAATGACGCTCTTTTATTCATTACTACACTTAATAGTACACTTACCTAACGCTACAGGATTCCGCACATGCCATTTCAGAAGAGGTCTGGTAATTTGCGGAACTCGCAGCTCCATCAATTTCAATTGGAATATATTTAAACCCCGGACATACACAAATTTGCCCTTCACATTTCCCAAGTTTTGACCCATCGCAGAGTTTGGTACACTGTTTCTGATCACAAGATGCAAATTCGGACAAATCTCCATCATTTATGGAAATATTCTTTTCTGAAATTTTGTCGGAATCTTCCTTTCGATTTATCGTTCGTCCTTGTGGAGCAGTTGTTACGCGAGGTGTTACGATGGGCTTTGTTTAAATGTTAAAAAACATATACTTGTGAACGTTTTGGCAAATGCTTTGTTAGTATGTGTACCGTTGGTGTCACCACACTAGTAATATTTTTTTCCGTCAACTTATCAGCGTCTTCCTTTCTCTTAATCGTTCGACCCTGGGGAATAGCAGTTGGTCCAATTGTCAGAGTGGGTTTTGTGGTCTGGGAAATTTTGATAATTATAGATTAATCAAATTATGATTTTAAAAATGTTCTGCATTCATGTCTTACAGTTGAAGTTGTGGTGCTTTGAGTTGGTGGTGCAGTGACTGTGACTGGTTTTTCATTAGATCCTGTTGCATTCAGGGGCAAGGTACCGTTACCCAAAGATTTAGAAGTGTCCTTCCGTTTTATAGAACGCCCTTCTTGAAACGAAGATGGAGTCTAAAAGCAATAAAAAATTATGCCGATTAAACGACGTTTTGCAAACTGCTCGTTGTAATTTTCCAAATTGTAACCGTTTCATCATCGTCTTGAGGAGTGGTCTGGAAAAGACGGTAATGGCTAGAATACATGCTCAAAATTGCTTAATTTGCTTTGTAGTGCCGTTACCGGCGTGGTCCGCTTTTTATGATGAGTGGTTCTCTTTTTTTGGCTAACTATCTCGTCGGATTCGGAGTCGACAACTTTTTTAGAAATATAATCATTGGGAAGATGTTTTTTATCGCGATCCTCTTTCTTTTTTTCCAAGTCCTTGGTCCTAAGTTGTTTAGGTTTTCGGGTTGTTTGCGGATTCTTTCTTTTTGGAATAATATCTTCGTCGGAATCTCCTTCCCCTGGAAGATAATCTTTGGTCAAACTGGAGTCAACTTGGGACACCAGATACAGACTGATGATTATCAGTAAAAACAAGGAAATTTGTTTCATTATGCCACTCCTTGTTAGCCCAGTGGGATTGAATGAATGGTCCAAGCTAAATTTATCAATTATAAATTTATATAGTTAAAATATTCCATTGTTATTGAACAGCCAAGGTCCTTCAATTTTTCCTTGCAAAACACAAAGCTGTGCAATGCAATAATATTGTTTAAAATAGAAATAAAATTACAAGACGTGTTTTCTTGCACTGTGCAAATGCTGGTTGTTAATTGTTTGCAACAAGAAAATAATTTTATTTCATTTATGGAACAATTGCATTAAGTTCCTTTAATATCAAACACCCAATGACTTCCAGAATTTAATTCGATTTTCAAACGGCTCTTCAATCATTCGTGGTTGGGCATCTAATCTCATAAAAGGTAAATGCTTATTGTTGGGATCCACCGTTTTCCACTCCACAGTTTGGCATTTCATTGATTTGCTGTTTGAGAAATTAAAAAAAAATATTTTTACATTTGAGACAGTTCTTGATAAATGAAAACATTCAGCTTACTCATTTTTTGCAAAATCAGTCCAAGTCTTCACCAACATTTTGGACACTGCAAAATCTTTTGAACTTTCGTCTCGAATGCTTGCACCCAACGGCCAGTCGTAAAATAATGGCAGTTCGTCGGCATGGCCTAGGAATCAGAAGAGTTGTGTTAATCGACTGCATTGATAATCATGAAAATTCTCTAGCTTACAGACACCGGGATGAGGGATCTCCCAACCGAAAATATTTTCCTTCACCCATCGAACAAGAATGTCTAATATGATGTTCACTGTTGGTGTAAAGTAGGGTTTCTGCGATGCCGACAAAATCCTGGCGAGACTAAATTGCCCTTTATGTGTATAAAAATATAATCGAAGTGGAGCATGATTTCTGTAGTGCGTAGCAAATGTATGAAGTGGCTCAAAAAATATTCTGTCGGAAAATAGATTTGTATAATTTTCCACCAAATCCTTTGTCGCAATATTTTTGGTTTCTCCAAAATAAAATTTTCTAATTTTTGAGGTAATGTCACTCTTTTCTTCGGGATAGTAAAGCATTCTTCCAGCCCAGAAATTGAATTCATTGTTTGCTTGATCCAATTTCGACTGATTCCCAGTAATGACGGCGGATGTCAAGAGACCTGTGAAAACCAGTCATTAAATTGTACTGTACAAGGAATATCACAGAAATAAATGTCCAACAACAACAAGAACAACCTTCTTGGGCGTTCACTCCAGCCAGTAATGGGATTTTATGAATTCTTCCATTTTTGAGGGCCTGAATTGGATCTTCCGTTAAAAATGCATCTTTGTCCTTTACGGATTCAACGGTTGGGACGAATATTGTGATTTGCTCTCGTAACGGAAGCTGAAATTATTTCAACAACAGAAAAATGGTGTATTATGGACATTGATTCCAATATTTTCTGAAACTCACTAAAATTTCTTTGTGTGCATCAACCAAAGTTCGAACATCCAAATCTTTCATGCAGTCAATCATTGCACGACTTGTTTCGTTCGTACAACCAAATTTCTGGGCAAACCTTTTCGCTTGTTTGGCTGGCTCCGGCCAAATGGACCACTTTCCAAGTAAATAGACCGCTTTGTAAAATGGCTTTAGAAAATAACCCTGCACAATTTGTAACACTTTTATGTAATTGCGCCAAGTTACGGTTTCAAAATAAATAACAATTATAAATTAACCTTCTGACATGGGAGAAACAAGGTGTAAAGAAGTGCTGGCCGCACCTGCAGATTCACCATATAACAAGACCTGCTTTGGATCTCCGCCAAATGAAGCAATATTTTCTTTAACCCACCGAAGAGCCATAGTTTGATCTTTAAAAATTTAAAAAAAAGAAATTTTCTATTTTTACCAATTAGAACAAATAAATTCTGCATATTTTAATAAAACCACGACAAACCTTTGAGACCCATATTTCCTCTCACAACTCCATCTCCAGTGTTCAAAAATCCTAAAAAAATAAGTTAGCTTACAAGGTCCTTTAGAAATAGCAATAATTTGCAGATGTAGACTCTTATGTATTTTTTCTTACCAAGAGCTGCTAATCTATAATTAACTGAGACTAGAATCACATCTTCATCAAGAAAATATCCCGGTCTGTAAGCGTTCCCACTCCCTTAAAGAAAGAAACATGTTACATTGATGGATTGAATTACAGTAATGTGCAATAAGTTACCTGTGACAAAGGCACCTCCTATGAAAATATTTTTAAAATTAAAAACAGTTATCAAGTAAAACTACATTAGTTGTAGTTTTGTATACCATGCAAAAAAACAAGAACGGGGAGTGGACCCTTCCTCAACTATTCCAGAAAATCAGAAATTAAGATTATCAAAATGTGACCAATATTCAAATCAAACCTTTGGAGTGAAGACATTGAGAAAAAGACAATCTTCTTTTCCGGCATAATTTCCAGTAATTAACATTATTTGAGCGCACTCAGAACCATATGCACTGGCGTCTCTCAAACCCTGCCATGGTTCAGCCGGTTGAGGAGGCTGTGAATAGTTGAAAATTAAATTCATTCAACATATTTGCTAATTTCATGAATTCGTATTTAATATACCTCAAACCGAAGGTTCCCTTCCGGAGGACGAGCATAGGGAATGCCCAGATACTCATAAACTGTGTTACCCCCACGCGTCGTGGATACGACACCTTGAACTTTCCCAAGTCTCGTTTCTATCACAGGACTGGCTTCTTTTTTCTTTGTGTATAAATTATATCCATATGCAATAATCAATATAATTATTGCTCCAATAAATGACTTTTTTCCAAACATCTTAAGTTTGACGAAAACTACGAAGATATTACTGAAACTAACACACACAAAAGCTCCACCAGCTGAAAATGAATTGGGCAATGCACTCTGAAGTATTATGATAATTTCATGTCAAGTTTCGGTCATGCTATGTAATTCCTTTAGTGCACGAGAAATTGCTCGTTATACAGTGGTATTGATACTATGATTGGCAAGGATTCTCACAATTTGTCCAGTGAATAAATCCAACCCACTCACGTTACTCACTAATTCGGCGAATAGACAGTTTCCAGCAGAACTCAATGATTTTTACTGCCGCAAAATACCCATTAAATTATTTGCATTATCATCAACTACAGTCAGCTGAGCGTTTGTGGTAATGAAAGCATAAAAGGTGAATCAAATCACTTTATCGCTATTGAACCTGTTTTTTGTCCAGGATTCATTTCATGGTCAACAGTCCAACGTCACACTTGCATGGCTGAATCCAGAGTTGAGAAAGACTCGCAGGTTAAAATGCTGATTAAAAGCCATGCAAATCCAATACACGAAAATTAGTATGCAAAATGTAAACTTGACACTCTTTAAAAATTATAGTTATTTTTAAATTTTTTATTCGTTCCTGATGATTGCAAGATCAATGAAACAAAGTCTTCATTATTAAAATATTATTGATTTTCAAGCATTGCATGTGTCTTGCTCTTTATTTCTTTTTACGTTTGGAAGCCTGACCTAAGACGAATTTCAAATTATTAAAATTAATGCTGAATTTCGAAGCATCACAGAAAGGTTGCAGCAAAAGTGTATAAAGTTCCTCAATTGTAAAAAAATAGTCGAAAAATAAATTCCTTCATTCAAAAGCATATAAGGTTTAAATGGAGGAATGAAAAAACGAAGATGGGAAGCTCGACTTGTGACTAAAGTATGGTAATATTGTCTCCTCTGCATTTTTAGAGCAATATATCTTTACACTGCATTATAATTGCATGGCATTATTTACCCTTAGCTTAATTATCGGATAGTTACTGATTTTCATTCAATACTGTTTTCTGTACTGCAAAAATATAATGTAGACAAAAGTTTACTTCCCTCCCTTAATCAGAAATTTTACCATCTCTCAGCACAGTTAGCCTAAAAGGTACTATCAGTATTGCGTAAAATTGAGTTCCAGAATTTGACCCGTTCCTCAAATGGTGCACTTATAATGGAAGGCGTGGCATCTAGTTTTAAGTAGTTTAAAGTTTCGTTAGCCTTCTGAGGATGCCATGTTTGTCCCATAAATTCCAAGGTGGAGTCTTCACTTGTTACAAAATTGCAGACAGTCTGCAATTAATTGGATAGCAAAGTTTTTTTGTTTTCAAATTGTTGTCTACTTTGGCCGCAATTTTCTAAATAAATAAGTTTCTGTGGACTGCTTTTAAGTATTTCATTTGTAGGACATGCAAATAGCTTTCGATGAAAAACAATGTCTCATTTGGTAGTGGACTCAGTTCTTAGGTTTTCCGTGTTTCGAAATTGAAGACAGTCGGCAATAAAATGGATTGCAAAATTATGTGGTTTAAGTTTCTATTTGAGAAACAAAGAGCTATCCTTTTTTTAAATACATCTCCATTTGCGGATAACAAAATACGCTTTACATAACACTGGCTAAACTAGTTCTACTGTAATTTCCACTATCCTTTGATATGAATATTTTATTTACAAGATTTCTCAATGTCAAATGGAAATGAGTGTGATAACGTCATTTTTCATTTCCTTAATTAAAAGAATTTGACATGAAAATAAATTCTGGTTTTATTCGAAGAAACAGAAGCAACAAATTACAAATTATTAACGTTAACAATAAATATTAACTGTAAGCAACTAATTTATTACAATTCGACGCATTTTTTGTAATGTTTTGTCATACTTATCTTATAAGTGTAACTTTTCCCACACTTTGGGCAAGGATACCTGATTCCATTATGTTGACCATTGATGTGATGCTGCAGACCTTTCTGTGTTTTGCAAATTTTATTGCAAAGTGTGCAAGGGAAAATCTTTCCTAAATGGGATTTAGCATGGGTCAGCAGTTCTCCATTTGTTGCGAATTTCTTGTCAC
>JAAXNX010003483.1:0-10633 GCA_036491905.1 Folsomia manolachei
ATTCGAGGTGGGGCGGAATGTGCCATGTATTTAGAGCAAGTTAAAGTTAGTTGGCAGTTGTGATGGATAGATATGAAATGAAACAATAAAAACGTCGCTCCTAAAACATAACGAATGAGTCTACCACGAAGGGTTTGTATGTAGTTAAGTAAATAAATGAGAAAGGATCGACGTGGTTGGTGCTGGCTGGATGGAGGTAGATGAGTAAATATCATTAGAAAATTAATGTATGTCACAAAACACCATATGCATGTTCCACACCATTTGTGTGTCTATTTCACTCTGAACTAGTTTGCCCATTAATTATGCGAACTCATTGTGTCAAACACCTTGATATAAATTGTATCAAGTAATAAAATGGGGGCTGGTATACATGTAGTTGGAAGAGGAAAGAATAGAATGCGGTGCATGTGTCCTGTGGAACTGAAGGAATAACAAGTTGGCAGCTACTAAGCAAGTACATATGTGACGATGCATGCTCATGTTACAAGCAAACGGAGACAGCAGAATACCAGAATATAGTTTTAATGAAATGTGGAATAATAATAAGTGACAAGACGGGAGAAAAGCGGGCGGGCGATGAAGGAACATGAAATGAAATTACAATGTGTTGTTTTGTTGGTTCAGAAAAGAACGAGCTGCGCTGTCTTTTTCCAGCGGAAGGATGACGATACAACAAAGAATGGACTGGAATTGTGTGGCAGTGACGATGACTGCATGATGAAAGGCAGTAATTTGATCCGGGTTCGAAATGTGGAAGCATATCACGGAATATTACTAATTACCAAAAGTTAATTATTGATTGAGACCAGGTGTGGCGTTCTCAGGGAATTATTAGACTTTTCGGGCAAAGCATCCAACCAACCATTATAAATGAAGAAAGAATGTAAAAACGGAAGGGGATACGCTTTCTTTTTCTAGAATAATGTGAGTGAAATACAGCGTCTAAGCACTATGGGGCAGTGCAAACATAATAACTTGCTCCACAATAATTTCTTTTATATCGTCACCAATGTCATGAAGAATGGTGAACTGAGTGAGTTGAGTGAGTTGAGTTGACAGGTTGAGGGTAGAAGTGTTTTCTAGGCGCATGAAAAATTGTGCATGATATAGGTACGAACTTTATGATATTTGTACCATATGCAGAACACTGACTGAATGTCGATAACTTTTGCAACACAAACGACAAAATCTTGAGAAATGTATGTCTAGTTTTCAACGCTACATTAAAAATATTTAGTATGATGAGTACATTACCGCTTAATTTTTTAGAATTATTTAGATTTTGGGGTTATACCCACCCGAAATCCGATAAAAACGAAAAGCATCTGATGATGCTTTGGCTCTCAATTATAATATCAAAAATACAAGATTTGAAAATATCAAGCCGTTCCATTTGCTACAGCTATCTAGTAGTCGAATGGACAAACATGTAAAACTTTTGCATATGTAGCTTTAGTTGCTAATAAATTGTTGACCGCAAATTTTAATTTGAACTTTGTAAGAAGAAAACGTTTACACACAAATTACAGACATGTTGATTGAAAATTTAGACAGCAAAATGAGCAGTTGGCTATGTTACGTGGTTGATTCTGTTGATTATAAAGCCAATGCTTGCATGGATATGCCAATTGAGATAGACTTTTAATTTTGCGTCTGAATTTACTTACCAGGCGCCATCAACTTATGCCTGCTCATTATTTTTTTGTCACTCATCAGCGAAAGAAGACGGGACTTCATGCAGACGCGTAGATGGCTACAGGCGGAGAGTATTGAATATTAGACGAGTGGGATCGAAGACCAATAAATTGGACTAGGATTTTTTATTGTTGCCTTCTTGGTGTGATGCTGAGTCTATACTCCTGATGAAAAAAGTTAGAACCACGACTTTGAGTTCAGTGCCCATTTTCATTTGCAATGAGCCAATAACCGCCTTGCACTTATCATCAACCAGAATCCATAGTCTACTTGCCTCAGGGAAAATTACGAATTACAATGCGAGATTTTTAAGGCAGATTGGCGTGACTAAAATTTCGGTTGTTCTCTCATACAAATTGTATGATACAATGCAAGAGACAGTATCTCTGCATTAATATGTTTACTTGTATAATATAATCGTGTTGCATAGTTTTTTTGCAAACTAATGAGACGAACTTTTATGCTTGTAAATTGCAATTATTTAGTAATTTTCAATGGCTGTGAAAGGGCATCTTGTTCTTGATTGGCCGTAGCTCCTAATAGATGCTTCGATTATGATACATATTTTGGCAAACGGTGTGGTTCAATCAATAATAGTAACCAAGATCTACTCAGCAGGCCATTAAGTTATCGGTAGAAGATTATGCAATTTTAATGCATAGATTTAATTAAGAGGAGTCGTTAAAGACAAGATAATTGGAGGTCAAATGAAAAACGGAGTTAATTATTTGCCATATTCTACACATTTCATACTTCTGGAGTTGATTTTGTTCTCTTTTAGAAACTACGTTTGGTCGGCCTTTTCTTTTTGTATTACGGAATTTTTTATCATTTGCTCTGTTCAGCTCCTCTTATTTTTATGCTTCACTTCCTTCTCAAGTTTTTCGCAGCAGTTTTTGGTCTTTGTGTGGAAGTATCTCGATCTTGTCTCGTTCCAATAAAGCGAAGGAGAATGAAGGAATGTCTTGATCTGACTAAAGTCTGGCGAAGAAGGTGGCAAAGCAGGCTTGGTATAATAAGCAGTGTCCATGAGTTCTTCAGTCCTACCTCCACTTTCTTTGCTTACTTTCTCTCCTCTCTCGACTTCTTAGTTTAGTTTAGTTTGGCTACTTCGGGAAAAGGGAGAAGAAAAAAGAAGCAAAGGAAATAGCAGTAGGTGTAGACGGATTGGCTACTGAATTAGCCAGAATCAAGTGCAAACACAAGACTTCCTTTAATTAATAATTAAAGGAAGTCTTGTGTTTGCACTTGATTCTGGCTAATTCAGTAGCCAATCCGTCTACACCTACTGCTATTTCCTTTGCTTCTTTTTTCTTCTCCCTTTTCCCGAAGTAGCCAAACACACTACAAACTTTATTCTTACACATCCACTCAACTTCCACTCAACTTCCATTCCAATAAAAGGCCAAAAACGGTAGACGTCTAGTTTAGGTTGCTAACGTGTATGTAAATACACTTATAAAATAAGAAATTGGTTCGATTCATATTTTGTAATTACCACTCGTAATTGGTTTCTGAAAAAGTAAGTGTTGGCATCCATTTTTAGACTACTAAAGTGTGAAATGTAGTAAAATATCTGACACCCTTGAATTGTAGATTTTCAAACTTTATTTAATTTTGATGCTAACCGCATGGCTATTACAGCGAAACATCAAAATTCTAAGTTGAAGTTGGATCATAAAAGCTTAAAACCCGGCGTGGATTGGATTCCGCAATAGTAAAGATTTACTTTCTGCAAGAGCTACAATTCACGGTTTAATTGCAGAAATTTACATATGAGTCCTTATAAAATGGGGGATTATGGGAGGGGTGTTTAGTTCTTGGTTATGTAGATGAGTCGGAAGCTACAAAGTTTGTTTTGTGTGGTCTACATTAAGAGCTTGAACTCAGCCGAGTGTGATTATTGTGCTTCCCAAAGTTTCTCAAAGTATAAAAGTGAAAAAGAAATGTATTCACTGTTTCTCAATAATATCCATCAGAGCGAGAGAAAACTTTGTTAGTTGATATTGCATGCTATATAAGATACTTGCACCATCACTTATGTATACTCATTCTTATTATGCATTGAAGGGTTGAGCTCAGACTGTGTTTGGGGATATGCTTTTTCCAGAATTCTATATCTTATGAGAATGTGAGTGTGTGTGGTATGGAATGGAAATGTGCTAACTCAACTTGGATAAAGTATTTCACTCTTTTTCCCCATCTATGCTGTTTATAAGTACATCATTTGGCAGATTTCCAACAATTTATAGTCTCCACAAAATTATGAGAAAAATATCTCTAATGCTCAGTTCCACATTTGCATAATTCATTTCTGAACATTGTGACTGTAATCGTGGTGCGGCTATATGAAAATCCACGGAGTTTCCTGTCCTGTAGAAAGGATATGAATGAAATTAACATTTATTACAAAATATTTTCAAAATAAAAATATTAATTTTTCTGGGGATGGAAATGTATATTTTGTTCAAACATTTCTTATTAAATATTTTTTACAAAATTTAAATTAGATTCGAATGTCAAATTCTCAAGTATGTCTTAAAATCACTTCATAGAAATTAAAAGCTTGAAATTGTTTTTGTGTTGAGATGAACGGAATTGAATAAAAATTAATTCATTTATCATTTATAAAGAACAATGAGAGCAAGCTACTTTAGCATTGACATCAACATCCGGCAAGACATGAGAGCGATACATTCATTTCAACTCATTCATCTGCTGGCTCTTGCCATGATTGCCAAATACAAATTCAATGAGGTTAACCACACTTAAATTTAGAATTAATTTTTTTTATTCAGGCGTACGGTGGCTTACAGTGATATACGAATATGTGCGGATATGATTCTCATCGAAGCAAATGGGGATGCTCGCGATGGCTGTTTGACATTTTGATCATCGGTCATTGTTATTTCGATTAAATATTCAAGGTCTTGAGATCAGTCATCAGTGAAGACGAAGTGAAGAGTCGAAGAGTGGCATTTGGTTCACTACATAGCATACTATGACTGTCCTGCAATTTGTTGTACCTTACTATACCCACCAGTAACCATAAGAGTAATGGCTGCACAGTTTAATGAATGCTAATACAAAGAAAATTCGACTAGGCACTCGTTCATTTGTTCTCCATCACATCATACCATTTCACCGGACGATCGAAGCCGACTAAGAAATACAATTAGAATTTGGACAGTCCCGACTATTGTGGTCTGATTTTGTCAAGAAGTGTTTGACTTGAATTAACATTTTGTTGTATTGCGCAATGTACGAGTTTCGAGGTAATGGTAATCACATGATTGTAGGCGTAATGTGAAGAAGGCTATGAACTCAAACTATTGAAAATTGATGAGCAGAATTTATAGATTTTTTTAGCGTATAAAGAAATTCACATATCCACGGTAGACAAATCTATTCCATGGTCAGAAAATACGGGCATACATATAAGTGTATTGCTTAACTCAACTCTTCAATTTAGAGACTTACATGGCATTCTGTACTTCTACTCTGTAACATCATTGACCACCTAAACCTATCTGAGGATGGCCCAAGTAGGGAGGGTTAAGTTGAAGTCATCCGTGTAAACGTCTCCTGTGTATCCGTAGCAGTTGAGCAATCTTCTCTGTTTGAGAAATGACAGAGAGTTAACTAACAGAACGGGGCTTTGAAGGATCCTTTTTCTTAATTAAATATCTCAGTTGGATATCGGCTACAAGTGTGTCCCCATATTACTCGCACCTGCATACTAACGAACTCTTGTCATTGCTTACTTGCTCTGCTCTCCCTTATCCATGCACCTATAAATAAATATCTCTCTCCCGGTTTATTAATGATCCTGACTGGAAAAGGATTAATAGTTAGCGTGGTTTGGATACTTGACTCTTGGGCAATAGAGGTATGGCATAAGAAACCCCATAACAAATAAAACAGAACAACAAAACAACAACCAGGGAAAAGAAGAAATGAAGTTTGACTAAGCTGAGCGTGGTAGAGATCCCAGTACCAGATTTTGTTCAATGTTTTGTGTGCAGAGGCCATGTCACGACCCGAGATCCTTCAACTCATTCCTTGCCCTGCCTGACTTGGTAGTTATAATTGATGAGTGTCTGATGATCTTTCCATTGAGCAATCGAATTTAGTATTTTAGACATTGAACTCAACCTCAACCTTCTTCACATACCATATTCCTTCATTCCTTGTACTATGTTATGCATGAAGAAAGGTACAAATGACACAAAGGCTCTCGTCGTCAACAAACGCAACAGTCAACCTATGAATGATCCTGTCTTGGATAAGAACCCTTCACATTCACTTCATAAAGCAATGCTGGACCACATCGACGTCCTGATATTCCTTCATTCTTTGTACTATGTTATGCATGAAGAAAGGTACAAATGACACAAAGGCTCTCGTCGTCAACAAACGCAACAGTCAACCTATGAATGATCCTGTCTTGGATAAGAACCATTCACTTCATAAAGCAATGCTGGACCACATCGACGTCCTGATTCTTTAATTTTTTGATCGGCTGACTAACCCCTGCATTCCTTCACAATATTAATGAGAGAACTGGAAATTTGTGCGACAGTCAACTTAGTCAACAAAAAGGCCCTCCGTTTCTTGATTCCACGTTTTTCCTGTCCCTAACATCAACTTAGGGACAGGAAAAACTCTCCTGTTTTGTTTCAAATACAAAATGTAGCGTATCATGTCAAGTTTATTCTTTCCATTAGTTTCATTCAGTCAAATTATATCGTTTCTTCAAGATGGGAAACAAAAGACAGAACATAAACGGTTCCTTGTTTATATTGAATTATGTCGTGATTGAAAATTCAAATTTCATAATGCTCACTTGAGATTCATATTTCTTGGAAAATCCATTCCAACAGGGTTCAATTCAAGTATAATGAACAGCATATGAAATGAAGGAATGAAATGAACCCTATGATATTCTATTTCAATAACAAGTAGAAGAAATTGACTGACTGGTTAAAGTAGTATGTATATTTACAAGTTTTGTTTGTTGCGAGTGACACTGGTTTCCTTGATTCATTCCTGGGATGAATTAAATAAGTTGTAGTTGGGATTATGGCGTGCAACCTCGTGTCGTTTTTATTCGTTGTTTTGTGGAGTATTTATTTGAAATATACATAAATTCAGGAAAAACTGCGACATAGTACTCATTCAGTTATTACATACCACAAAGATAGAATGGTTGAGATATTTCCTCTCCATGAGTTGCTATTGTTTGATCGCCCAAAAATAATAATCCGTATGCCGACTAATAACGCAGTACAACTCACCTAATTCAATTACACAAACATTATTTTTTCCCATTATTTCGATTGGTTGGTTATGCATATTAATGTTCATGAGCAAGCGTCGGGTCGAATGTGGTAGCTTGAATAATGTTGGTCTGGTATAGTTTATGTTTTGACTGGAAAGTTTATTAGTATTCAACCTATAATTTTGCTCGATAGGCAAGCTGCAAGGAAGTCTATAAAATGTATATGAATGAGCAGAGCATTGTCAAATGTTGGTGTAGTGTGATCACAGATGGATAATGGGGCATGTACCTTAGATTGGGCTGAGGAAATGTTGGGCTAAAAAATATTGTAATTGATTTTTCTGTTTATTTAGAACAAGAAGCAACGACTTCAGGTAGTATCGATCCGTTACTTAAGCAATCCAGACCCTCCATCGCACATAACGCTTTTGGGCTGTGGTTAATATAATTTGGCATATTTGTAACAACACATGATGAAAGAGGATACAAATGTCTCTGCATTAGCACTTTTCTCATCGATTTTAATATTAGCTAACCAACTGATACTGTATTAACCAACAAAGCTAGACTTACCGAGTATTAAAATTTTTTAAATGGAATAAAAGGCCGCACACAGTGAAGTATTCTATAGGTATTCGGACAAACAAAAGGAGCACAGCGATTAGCAAATGGACGAGGATTCTTCCATAATTATACCTTTGATACCATTACTTGTTTAAATAGCGATTGAAAGTTGTGATGGCTTTCCTTTTAATAATCCACCTCACCATGAACTTTGTTTCCAGAAAATTTCAAAAGCGTTTGGTTTGTTTAAGTGTGCGAGGTCTTCTTTGTCAAATGCGGGGACATTTAAGTATGTATTAACAATAAATTAGAGCATATTAATGCTGGTAGTAGTGGTTGAAAATAATATTAATAATGATGGTCGGCTAAGAGTGGGTGAGCTCGAACTAAGCCATAGCAAAACATGTAAACTCTGCTTGGAATCTGACAGAGTGACGTGGGCGCATTTAGCGTAATGAATAAATGCAAATAACGGTGTCTTTGGAGCCATTGGTCGTCCTCCTTCGTCCTCATCCGCCCATTCTTCTTTAGCAAAGAACCAGAGCTGGGCTAGCTAAAAACTAGGAAAACTCTGCATGGTAGGAAAACTTTGTTAAAGCTGCATTGTGCTCTGCTATGTATGCATGATTCTGTGTTTTAGCTGGAAAGAGAAAAGAGTTAAACTGCCCGATTTGCTCCCTGTGCTTACTTTGGTTGGTGAAATTGGATTCCTTCCTCGTTTGGAACCCCTCATCAGCATCTGCCTACATTACAGAGCTTGCTTGTGTCTCTCTGCCCTGCCTGCCTTGCATAACCTTACGCTCAGATAATTAAAACAACGAATCCGGTCCGTCTTCTGCTTCTGATGAGCTGGGCCCAGCCCACCACTGCCACCCGTTCTGATCTGCGTAATGAAACACGTAGTTCATGCGCGTCCTGTTCTCGCTCTCCCTCTCTCCGGCTCGCTTTTCGTAATTAATATCTCCACTCTAATTTAGTCCTGGAAAGGCCTTGCTCCAGAGCAAACGTGTCAAGGAAGCTCTCTCTTTCTGTATCTCAAGGAAGCTACTTTCTCCACACAAACCAGTGGAAACTTACTTCGAAATAACAAAACTTTCTCCAGTCTCACTCTAGTAGAGCGACTCTACTCATTCCACTGCTCACCTTGCTGAGGAGGCTAACCCAGGAAAGAGTGAGACCGTCGTCTCACTCTAAGTACTTTACACAAACAAGACAATTCAAGTCTCACTTCCATTAGTATTTACCAAATCTTCACTACTATCCATCAACACGAAGTCTTACGCGTAGGGTGTTTTTACTGTTATTCAATTATACAGAGTAAAGCAATTATCTAATTTCAGACTTTTACAATACGATTCATAAAATTAATTGGTAAATTAATTAAGCACATGTATTACATTGCCCTGTCTGTCTTAAGTTGTATCAACCACGGTGGTGAAGACCAGTCGAGTAAACAAAGATTTCGCCAATTGACCCGACTACTGATTCTTTGCAGAATTTGAAATTCATGAAAAAGTGAGAAATCGTGCTCGTGCCGTGTTAGCGCATTCTTACTCATCTCTTATTTCATGTGGACTGAGCCGTGTAACAGAACTATTGGAGATATTATAGGCAAGGAAAAGAGAGTTTTGCAAAAAACGGAGGAAAGACTTCCAACATCAACTGTTCGCTACTGCAAGTTGAGACTTGTGTCTCAAAGTGCAAGTCACATTGAGGAACTCTGTGCAGTATACTAGCAAAAAGTAAAACTGTTCTCCGCCTGCTTTCTTTCTTGACGGACTACTACACCCGACTACGGAGCGGAACACTTTAACCCAGTTGGAAGAGTGCAACATTCCCCATTCAGTGAGTTGAGGTGGAATTGAAGCCACATAGCCGCTCCGATTTTATGCTTCTCACTCTCCAGCCAAAACCGGTCAAGATCCAAAAATAAAAGACGAAATTGAGCCAAGTTTGGCAACATTAAAACAAACAACAACATCACAGCAAAACATTGGAAATCAATTAGATGATCTGCTTCCAATTTGGAATCTCAACAAAAACTATGCGCATTTCACAACCGGGCCAAGAACAACAAGCAAAATCCCGGATTTTACTTTAATCCACCCAAATTACACCACATTTTCTAATTAAGGTTTAAGTTGGACAATGAGTAATCCAACGTCCAAGTGAATCCACATGTTTTTTTGGATTAATTAATCCAATTAAAATTAACTGAACTTTCGGAATTCTCCATCTAAATTAATTAAAGTTTATCACGCAGACAAGGCCAACAGAGTTGGTGGACGATAGTACCAGTTTCTTTCCTACTTACTTACTCACTCTTTGCTCTAGCGATTCTCCTCCGATTGCAGATTGTATTAGGGGAAAGGCTTTTCTTCAATTAAGCAAAAGCGAGTGAAAATAAATTCTACTTTGTACGACATCCCACAACTGCTATTAAGTAAGCCCGTGAATTAAATTAAATTAAGCACGAACGGTTACAGACTATTGCTTTGCTTTCTTATATCTATTCAGCCCACACAGAAACTGAACCCAAAGCTGCCCCGTCCTCATCCCATCTTCATCCCGAAAAAGAACCCAAAGTAAATTCCGGTTGTTTGTCTTTATACACACTTGTATATCGTATTGTACCGTGTTCATCATATATGTATATCGCACTTAAAACAGTGTAAACTATAGAAATAAAGAGTGAAAGAGAAATCGGCCCAAGCAAATTGGTTTCTCATTACTCACCACCAATATAATGATAGTGTTTACAAACTGGAGAGCACGTGTGATTTTGTCTTTACTTGGTGAGGAAAGCCAGTGACTTGTTCTGCAGTGGGACTTGCTCGCATTTCATGAAGGGTGAGAATTTATTGAGTGTGTGAGAGGCTTAAATTTTTCTTGTGCCCACAAACAAAACCAAACTAAACGGACTCCGAGTCGGAGGAAGTAGAAAAAGCGTTACTTCTCGCCACAAGTAGACAAATTCTCTCGCCATACCCTACCCAATGGTGACTGACCAGCCGAAAAAGTTCAGCCCGAGTCACGTTACCCCAACCAAATAAAGGAGGAATCACTGCAAATGTTGAACTACTAATAATA
>JAAXNX010003484.1:0-10633 GCA_036491905.1 Folsomia manolachei
GCCAACACCATCTAAACTAGATTACCGTGATGTAATGGTAGTAGATTAGACCATTGATGATCTAGTTTAGTTAGTTGGTTGCCGTTTTGTTACAGTTACTACTCTTATTTGGGTAGACCACAAACACATTTTGAGTAAATTGCTCCAAAACTTTTGACTTTTGGCCATTGTCTGAATTAAGTGGATGGCTGTGGGTCGTAAACTTGAAACCCATGAATAACACGCAGGTATTGCTGTGTTATGAGACTAACAAATGCATAGACAATAACTAGGAAAATGCTATAATGGAAGTTGGAAAGGTGTTAAAATCCAACGGATTTAAATGCATGAATATGAATATATCTATAGACGGAATTAACCTTTATTGTTCAGTTTAACCTGGAGCTTTGACAATGTAGAAATCCAGCAAGAGATAGGAAGCAACCGATATTTTTTTACTTAATTTTTTCATGTCCAGAAATACGGAACTGTTTTGTAAGTTACGATTGTCTGTGATTAACTTTATTAACGCAAAACCAAAACTTTAGGATGACGTTAGTATCGGGTGTATATAGTCTATGTTTGGTTGGGTTTTCCGGAAACCTCAGGCGAAAATAAGTTAGTGAATATGTTGCTTCCTAAAAAGTGAGCTTATTAGCAAATGTTTACTCTGATTGGTTTCTTGCGTAATTCCATCAAGTTTTGGAAATGCAATTAACAATCAAACAAGATTACTACTTACAACACCGACTGAAATCTCAACTATGTACTGTCGAATTTTCGAGGAAGATTTCCAGCATAAACAATGGAATTAACTCGGCATCTTGTTGTGATCCCATTTCCAAATCATGCAACAGCGATTTATGGGATTTTACAAAATTTTGCGGTTAATCGTTGAAAATTAGACCCTGAGCTTTATTTATTGGCTCATTTATTTGCGGTCAAGTTCTCACGGACAATTTTCCTACGTAAGGTCGACTGGAATACGAACCAGTTACTTTAATGCAAATCACACAAGCAGTTAACAAGTGTTGCATTGTGCACCGTTAAAAATATTTATGCCCTTTCCAAAGTTGACCAGAAATGGGGAAAATGATGTTATTTTTAAAGACGGAACAGGAAGTTATGAAAATGGAAGTCGGTCCTATGTCACAATTTGTAATTTTGTAATTAAAACACGAAAAGTTGAGATATTTATAAATTGCATTACTATGCGAAAATGAAGGTTCACGTCAAAGAATGTTATTTATAATAATGCAATTGTAAAAAAAATTGACTAATCTTTCGATGTTATAATATTTATTTATATTTAAAATTAAGCAAAGACATCAATTATGTTCAAATGGAATGAAGAATGTTTTTCAATTGTGCCTTTTACTTTTCAGATATTACAACATTTCATGTACCATACCCGGAAATTCTGCCAAGATCCAGACAAATACTGAGCTTGCATCACCGAATCAAAATAGCAACCTCAGACGACACAATTAGGAAGTGATGTAACGTGAACTACATCCCTTAACCACGGTCCAGTCGCATTGTGCAATAAGATAACCAACTATTGTTTTAATATGTGGTTTTGAACACTACATGGTTCAAAGGACGTAACCCATTTACACCAACGTGAAATAAAACAGCTATAAAGAAACTATTCATCCCTCCAAGTCAAGATGCCGAGTAAACGATAGTAAGTATTTTCCAGTAATTGCTTATTTTAATCAATTATCCCTATTACATAAGAAATTCCCATAATTACTCCTGTAGTGATGTTACATAGATGTTTAGTGAAAATATTACTTTAGCATTCAATGAAAGGCATTCATGTAACTCTTGGCATTTTGTACCTCTTAAGATCAAGGCAATCCATGCATGATATCCATCCAGGTATTGATATTTATTAGCCTCATAAAACACCTTGATTAATTGTCCACCTCTAAATCGACATGGCTTAATTTCTAGAGCCATTATAGGAGCATGAATGCAAATAACCTTAAATATATTGCTTTGACTGTCATAAAACTCTTAATAAGCTTCATTCCAGGGGTGTCAACATGAAATGGATATCATAATGATAAACATTTCTACTTGGCATTAGTAGAATAGAAGACGATATTGACAATAGAGAGAAATTTATTGTTTACTATAATAATTTCTAAAGAACCCATCCAACCTTATAATGTCTTGGGTAAGCTGCTTGCCTCATGGGTATCAATTTCTGGAAAAATTTCCTCATAATTCCAATCCGGTCAGTGTTTTAGCCCCATTCAACCAACGCATTGATTGCACTACATGGTTGCAACTGTGTAATTTTTTGCTACAATTTAATTACAAATCGTGGTTTCAGTATATGTTCTTGAGAAATTTTGTAGACGATTCAGTCTGGATTTGGTTTGCTGGCACTTCATCAGTTTTGCTAGTTTCAGGCTAAAATTCAGCCATTACTGTGTGTGCCAGTTTAGTTGGTTATGGTTTTTGAGGGAGTAGTTAACCAAATTCATGGATAAAAATCATTTACATTAAGGAAGTTCCTGCAAACTTATTAAGTTCACATTGCATGGGTAAAAGTTCCACAAATATGTGTAGGAAAGTGCAGTTCGTGTCATTGATAAGAATTTTGATTCAAATCACTTAAATTGTCTGCAACTTAAAAAATATTTTTTGTGAGAAATAAAATCTTTTTCAAAGTTCCTCCGAATTTTCGCCATCATGAGTTTTAACCCATCTTCGGAATGAATAGTGACATAATCCTTGTGAAACCTGCACGTTCTAATTCCTTATCATTTCCAAATAATAACAGCGTTGTACAAGAACCACCCCCAAAATTGGGAGGAAAATCCGGTGACCCCTACGATAGTGATATGGATCGAAAAAATTCCGCCGGGTTTGGTCGACGTCTAGGTCTTCTCCTCTGGAAGAACCTCTTGCTTCGGAGAAGACACTGGATTGTCACTCTTCTTGAGATCCTACTCCCAACTCTGGCTGCAATTGCGTTAGCATTTCTCCGAACTCAGATAACCGATGATAACAAGACAATTATGAATACGACAACAATCTTCCCACCGATGGATGAGCTGGAAATGTTGAGTGAAACTAGGAGAACGCTCTTCCGAAAGAAATCCTTCCTGGCTTATGTCCCCGTTAATAACTTGACCAACCAAATTATGATGGATATGTCGGTCAAGCTTAAAGCAAAGAGAATGGGTGAGTTTTTGCACGGTGGCGGTTTACACCATGAGTAAAAAAAATGGCAACAAAAAATTGATTTTGGCCAATAATTGGCTTACTCTCTAGAATTGAAGGGATTCGATACGGAAGCAGAATTGGAGGAATTTAATGAGCAAACTGAACTGGAGTCGGCTAAAGAATTTGTACAACGTGTTCGAGCTGCAATAGTTTTTGGAGAATCTTTTCATTCAGGGAGGATTGAAGATCTTAAAAATTATCCTACTGGACGACTCGACTATGTTGTGAGACTACCAATTTATACGATTGAGACACGGAGTAGTTTTCCTTGGATCCAATTCGCCGGACCGTCCGATGGTTAGTTTTTGCGAAGTTGTTTGTTAGTAGAATGATACGATCCAGTTTTTCATGGCAAATATTTTTAAGTACTTACGACACGAGTCGCAAACCACAAATCAATGTCTGTCTGGTTTCAAGTTTCAAGTAATCGATAACTTAATATGATGTAGAATCATGGTGAAGTACAAATGAAACAAATTTATCACGATGAAAAACTTGTTACATAATATGACAAATCTTGATACATTTTTTTCTGGATTGGCAATAATTATGATTAATTAATAATTTCTTAAAAAATGGATAAAAATTCTCAATTAGGAACATAATTACCCTAATATTCTGGAATTATTTAGACAATGCCTTCTCTTATGTAAACGGTGGTTTTACGGGACTACAAGTCGTGCTGGATAAGCTTCTCATTGGTTTGGTTTCTGGGAAAGAGGTTGAGCATGAGGTAATTGTTCAAGCTTCAGAAAATGAGTTACTCAATGTTTCGTATTTTAAGATCAAATACAAAAATGTGGTATGTTTATTCGACATTAGATACACCACCAAGTCTTCCCATACCCACCTTACATAAGAAGTAAGGGTTTCGACCAGGTCAACGCGTTGGCCGTGCCCTTATTCATGATCATCGGCTTTGGTTAGTTTTCATTAAAGTTTCATTAAAGTTAAGTTAAAGTTTTAAGCTTCAATTTTGTTAATTAGTTTTTATCGTACCGTCCATCATCATTAAAGTCGTTTCGGAACGAGAAACCGGAATTAAGGTGGGTATCCGTACACACCGAATATATTTAGCTACTCACAAAATTCCAGCAATAATGAAAACATCTTTGTTTTTGTAGGAACTCATGAAAATTATGGGGTAAGTACAAAGTTGTAACATTTTGAATGTTTGGAAATATTTGCTCGAAATTACTATTTCACACCAAACTCCTTAATACAGACTACCAAACTGGATCCATTGGCTGGGATGGATGCTAAATTCCCTCTTAGTCCTCATAATTAGTGTGACCCTCGTAATTTTCTTCTTTTTTACCACATTTAACCCGGAAACAGGACCCGTTCTGCCGTACAGTGACCCACTTGTGTGGTGGGTCGTCCTGTTCTTTTACGCCATTGCGGCGACATCCTACTGCTTCTTTATCTCCGTGTTGTCGGATCGAGGTAAGGAATTGATTGCTCTAAAAAACTTTGCATTGTTTAAAAATCACTCTAACTGTTAATGAAATTATTGCCTACACAGCCACCACTGCCACCGCAGCGGGTATTGTGTCCTGGTTGGTGTTCTATCTCGGCTTGGCTTTCCCCATGGAACAAAATTTGGAGTCTTTAACGCTAACCCATAAACTTTTGTCTTGCCTCTTCCCAAATATGGTAAAAATGAGACAAATTTATCATGAAATTTTTTTAAATTTTGAAATTTTTAAGCTCGCAAATCATTATTACAGGCTCTTCACTGGGCTGTCAAAGCCATGTACTCTTTCGAGACGAGGGGTAAGTACTTATCTCAGATAAGTTATCTGTAAATTAAGGATTTAGCTAAAATGTAACCCAATTTTGTCACAGGGGTTGGCGCAAATTGGCAGACAGCTTTTCAACCGACCAGTCCCATTGATGGCTTTGCATTGTATCATGTCCTCATTATGTTTGTGTTGGATACGCTGATTTTTGTGGCGTTGACGATCTACTTTGAAAATGTTCTGCCTTCCAAATATGGTCTGAGGAAGCCGTGGTATTACTTGTTTCAGGTGAGAGATCCTTTGGAGAAAGTTAGTGATGAATGATGAATCAAAATGCAATCTTATCAACTTTAGAAAACGACATGGATTTCTGACGATACTCCAATCGCCATTCAAACCCGGAGACAATCACTTGCACTTCCGATTGAGCGACAAGGTTTTGAAAAGGAGCCTGTTGGACTCCCTGTTGGAGTTGCAATTCAAAATATTAAAAAGATTTTCGGCAAAAAACGAGCAGTTGATGGAGTCTCAATGAAAATGTACGAGGGCCAGATAACTGCATTACTTGGGCACAATGGTGCTGGAAAAACGACGTTGTTATCTATTTTAACGGGTTTGTTCCCACCATCTGATGGAACGGCTTCCGTAAACACTTATGACATTCGGAGTGAGATGGATCAGGGTAAGTGGATATCATTTGCAAATAATTTCATAACAAACTGTATGAATTCATACAAAATTGTGTTTAGTTCGAGAATCCTTGGGTCTCTGTCCGCAGCACAATATGTTGTTTGATCAGTTAACGGTGTGGGAGCATCTTATCCTTTTTGGCAGGGTATGTGTTTAAATAATGATCGACATCTTTATCAGAGAACGTCTTTTTTAATCTCATATTTTCACAGTTGAAAGGTTTATCTCACGATGATGCTGCCAAAGAGGCGAGGACACTAATTAAGAAATTGCATCTCAAAGAAAAAACAAACTATAGATCTTGTGAGTTGTCGGGTGGTCAAAAACGCAAACTTTCTCTGGGCATGGCTCTTATTGGAGGGTCTAAAGTCGTGATTTTGGACGAATGCACATCCGGTATGGATCCAGAAGCTCGAAGAGTTATCTGGGATTTGCTTCTGGTGAGTTAAATAGTAATTGGTACAAATTCAAGAAAATTTATCAATTACAAAATTTACCAGGAAATGCGTGGCGAAAGAACAATAATCCTCACGACACATTTCATGGAGGAAGCTGACGTCCTCGGAGACAGGATCGCGATGATGGCCAGTGGCAAGATAAAATGTTGCGGCACACCCCTCTACCTTAAAAAGTATTATGGAACTGGTTACACCCTCAAATTGACCGTCAACGGAGGAGAAAGTGGGAACAACGATATCCTTGACGTTGTCCAATCCCTCATTCCCCGAGCCACCAAGGGACCCAATGACAACAACAATGACGGTCATCGACAAAATGGCCACAACGGGAATGGAAACGGTCACAATAATGAATTCACCATGAGTCTACCAAATGATGAGAAAACACTGGAAATATTTCCGGACCTCTTTTCGAAACTTAACGCTGAAAAGGAATCTCTTGGCATTGTGACGATGGGACTTTCTCTTTCCACAATTGATCAAGTTTTCTTAAAGTGAGTGTCTGTAATTGATTAAAGACCTGGAATAAGTGTGTCTTATGTTTTTTTAGGATTGGAGAGATTGAAGCCCTAGAAAATTTGGCGTTATTAGGAATTACTGCCAAGGTTGGTGAGTCGGAAACTAATGGAAAAACTAAGGCGAGCAATGGCGTCAAAAATGGAATCAATATGAATGGCACCTCGGAGGAGAAGACTGAGCCACGAAGACCGCAAAGATTATTTGTGCACCAATTGTTCGGACTTTTTCAGAAGAAGTATAATTTCACGATTAGGAATAGAAAGTTGCTTATTTCTCAGGTTTGTTTGTATTAATAAGATTGTTTTAACCGTAAAAAAGATATCATTTTAAAAATAATGTTTTAAAATAGTTCGTCGTTCCACCAATTCTCCTGATCGCTGCAATTTTACTAAGTACCATTGCCTACTCTCCGGCAACGTCGTCGCCCAAGTTGAAAATGAACATTTCACAGTTTAAGACTGCCGTGACGCTGTACTCATCCACGGATATGGTGAGAAGGCACCTCGGAGGAGAAGACTGAGCCACGAAGACCGCAAAGATTATTTGTGCACCAATTGTTCGGACTTTTTCAGAAGAAGTATAATTTCACGATTAGGAATAGGAAGCTGCTTATTTCTCAGGTTTGTTTGTATTAATAAGATTGTTTTAAAGATGCCATTTTAAAAATAATGTTTTAAAATAGTTCGTCGTTCCACCAATTCTCCTGATCGCTGCAATTTTACTCAGTACCATTGCCTACTCTCCGGCAACGTCGTCGCCCAAGTTGAAAATGAACATTTCACAGTTTAAGACTGCCGTGACGCTGTACTCATCCACGGATATGGTGAGATATCAAAATAATTTCATATTTTTATGCAGATTTTAATAAAATTCCTAAATATTTGGTCTGCTAATTACAGAACACTGGAAACATTTATGCAAATCTTGTTGGGGCTGAAGCCCAACCAAGAACTGTCAACGCAAACTCCACCACATATAATTGATGCTCTACTAAAAGTCGCAGATGACGACCTCGGAGCTTATCGGGATCAGTATATGATCGCCGCTGCAATAAATGCTACCCTTGTCAATGCCATGTATAACTCTATCCCCTATCATTCATCCCCTATTTCGATGAACCTGATTACCAACACACTGCTCAAGTCGATGAGTCCCCAGGATAAGAATTACTCTTTGGATATTGCCTATCACCCCTTGGAAAATCAATTGTTTGCTACTCTACAAGCTGGTGAGTGTTGGAGTACTAAAATTAGAAGTGATTGCAATTTTATGTACAACATTTTGTCTTTTTTTCTATTCAGCCCAACCCAATCCTATTACCAACACCCTGCTCAAGTCGATGAGTCCGTCGGATAAGAATTACTCTTTGGATATTGCCTATCATCCCTTGGAAAATCAATTGTTTGCCACTCTACAAGCTGGTGAGTGTTGGAGTACAAAAATTAGAAGTGATTGCAATTTTATGTACAACATTTTGTCTTTTTTTCTATTCAGCCCAACCCAATCCTGCCTTCACCCTCTTGGTTCCGGTCGTATTTGGAGCACTAGTGCCAATTGGTCTTGCCCTTTTTGCCGCAAGTTATTCCGTATTTCCAACGGAGGAGCGGTTATCCAACTCCAAACAGTTGCAACTTATGACGGGAGTGAATACGATGACATTCTGGGGAACTTCGTTTGTCTGGGATTTTTTTATTATGGCCGTAGCCATTCTTATTATGGCGATTTCTTTCCCAATATTTGAAAATAATGGGTCATTTACGGGACATGAGGGACTGGGTAAGCTATAGATAAGAATCTTATCAACAATGAGCTCGATTTTTTGGCTTACATAACCCTTCGTCTTGACAGGTTCCATAATTCTGATCCTCCTCATCTACGGCTACTCTGCCATCTCCTTCTCTTATTTGTTCAGTTTAATTTGCGCCATCCTCCGCCTTTGCCTTTGCTTGGGTCACAATTATCCACGTCCTTTTCGGAATGATGATACCCATCATGATATTTTTCGCCGATAACGCCAACCTTACCACGGCCCTTCTTCCCGTTCGTTGGGCATGTCGTGCCTTCTCCTCCTTCGGTGGGTCGATGAGTATCATGAGATACGCCGCAATTGCCACGTCCAATTCACGATGTTCCATCCTAACCTCTAAGGAGCTGGATGTCATTTGCAATCCTAAATATCAGGTTGACGGACAACTAAGGCAGTGCTGCGAAAATTGTTTGGAATTTGCGAACGAAGCGACGCCCGACATTCCGCCGTGCTTCACTCCAGAAAAGTTTTTCACCTGGAATTATACTTATACGAGTGCAACCGACGCGAAAAAGTATACAATCCCCGGTATCGGACAGGAAGTACTCTACGTCATGATTGTCGCGTTGGTGTATCAAATCCTGATTGTACTTATCGAGTCTGGAGCTCTGCAAAGGGTGCGGGCAACGATTGGTGGATTTTTTGAGGCTGGAACCAGCCAATCTTTAACCGCAATGGAGCAGGCGGAAGGTTACAAGGTTGACGAAGATGTTGCCGCAGAGAATGAGCGAGTTCATAAAATGACCAAGTCGGAAGACGCTTTGGTGGTTTGTGACCTGAGTAAGAATTTTGGAGGATTTGCGGCTAGTGAGAGAAATTAATTTTGGGGTGCATTATGGAGAATGTTTTGGACTTCTTGGGGTTAATGGAGCGGGTAAGAGAACTATTTTTTGCGGACAAATTGCCAATAGAGTTCTGTATTCATGATTTTTTTAACCATTGCCTAATCCAGGTAAAACAACAACATTCCGAATGCTTACGGGGGATGAGGGTTTAACCAGTGGGAACGCCTTTAGTTTTATGAACACCCTGCGAACCAATAAGACAGACTTTTTTGCAAATATTGGTTATTGTCCGCAATTTGATGCAATCATTGGATCCCTCAGTGGGAGAGAGATGCTCACACTCTTCTGTCATTTGAGAGGTGTTCCTTTTAACGAGACAAATAATGAGGTTGATAAGTGGCTGGGTAAATTGGGTAAGTGCATGAATTGGAAATTATTATCATTTGGGAAGGAAAACTTGTGATCTCGACTAATTTTTAATCTAGGACTCGAAAAAAGTGGAGATGTGCCGTCAGAAAGTTACAGTGGGGGCATGAAACGCCGTTTGAGTGTGGGTATTGCTATGATTGGTGATCCTCCTGTGGTATTGTTGGATGAGGTAAGACTTAATAAAATATCAGAAATTTCAGAATCAGAAAATTTTTAATTTTTAGAATTTTTGAAATTAACAAATTACACAAATTCTGCAGCCCACCTCAGGAGTAGATCCAGCGTCAAGGAGGCAATTTTGGGATGTAATTTCCTCTGCGAAGGCTTCCGGTCAGTCGGTGATCCTCACTTCGCACAGGTAACAAAAATGCAATTATAAATTTGGCGGATTTGGAATATAAGTCTGATTTTTTTTGCAATGCAGCATGGACGAAATCGAAGTTCTCTGCGCCAGACTAGGAATAATGGTGAATGGCCGCTTCCAGTGCCTGGGTAGTGCGGAATATCTTCGAAATAAATTTGCTCATGGGTACACCCTAGTCGTTCGACTGAAACATCATCATCACATCGATTCTCCTATTATTTCACGTACGACTGAATACAATTTCAGTAATGTGCAAAATCGTTGACAAATAATTCTTCTTTTGCTTCCAGATATGAAAACAGAAATTTTATCGCGATTTGAGCCTTGCGAATTGCAAGATGAGCATCAGGTATGAATTCATTCTTTGTGCAAAAATTTTCCAAAATTTATTTAAAACTTGACCTAAATACGCCTTATTATTCCAGAACATTCTCCAATTCCAACTCCTGGACCCTACAACGCCATGGGATGAGATATTCCGGAATATGGAAGATGTCAAGAAAATGCAGATTCCTCAAGTTCCCGAAGTAATTTCAGAAACGATGAGGAGACAAAGTCTTAAAATGGGTCCCGGTGAGGATGAGGCCATTTATGGGAATCTTATTGAAGATTATACA